>VUJU01003727.1:0-23616 GCA_009835225.1 Aphis craccivora | reverse complement strand
AATAATAACATCAAAATGATAACACTTTGTAATTTAGAACCTTACAAGTGCTCTTATAAGTATCATATCGTTAAAAAATCTAGCGATATTGTATATTATTATAATATATATGTTGCAGTACTTATGGTTTTTTGATTAGACAACATTTATCGCAGTCGAATTACGAGATGGCTATATTATTAGTCTACAACTAATTTTAGACTGGATAGTAGATGCGCAGTACTTAAAGTGGTTTAAATTGGCAGAGGTAGGAACTTTGCTTTATTAATCTCTATATACTATTTTGAACGCTTCTCGTAAACTTAAACAATGTTCTTATCATTCAAAATAATTAATTTTATTTCTTTGAATTAGTAGATATGTTATCAATTTAATTTATAGCCATTGCCAAGTTTATTATTATTATTTTTTAAATCTAAATTTAAATTAAATATTCTTTAGATAGTCTTCCTTAAGTTGTTAAGTTCAGCGTTTCTTAAACTTTTTTATCCGTTAAACCCTTTTTTGTGTTCAATTTTATTGGGGAACCCCTATGTTACTCTAAATTTTAGCTATTTTTATTTAGTTTTCAACGATAAGTTATTACAGTTCGATAATTAGAACTCCAACTCTGTTTCAATAGTTTTAATGCGTAAATCATTTTACCTCCAATAGCCCCTATTAATCTTTTTAGTAAATTTTTAAAGTAATTTTCTTGAACATTTTGAAAAAAAACACTCAAGTTTCAAGTTTTCTGGAACCCTGGGGTTCCGTAGAACACACTTAAAAAACCCTTGGTTTAGTTAGTACAACAATGTTTTTGTAAGTATAGGGCGTAGTTCAAAATGTATGTTATTGTCACATATCATCATAATATAAGTACAAACTATTCATAATAGAGAAATTATTTTAATACGGAAAATACTTTTTATTTAAAATTTTCTTAAATATAAATAATTTTTGTAATTTTTTTACAATACTTTTGCTAGGGTTTATGGTCAACTTAAGAAATTCAAAAGAGAATCTAAACTCTTTTTGCAATCATAAGGTGAACACTTTTTTTGGATTTGGAGTATTTCGATACTTAAAAATTGTAACTTAGATGAGTATAGTTTATGAGTTATAATTTATATAAGTATTTAAAATTTTGACGAGTGTAGTGAAATGGTATGGGGATAATCCTCAAAATGTTTGTCTATACTATTTTGTTCATCTGAACTTTAAGTACTTAGGTTTAACGTTGAAGTTATAACTTATGCTCTACTTATAAACTATTTGTTCGAATTTCAATTTTTTTGTATCGAAATACTCCAAAAAATTCTACATAATATTATGATTGCAAAATAGTATAGGATCCTATTTGAATTTATTAAGTTGACCCTCAAAATGCCGTCTAAAATATTGTAAGAAAATTGAAAAATGTATATTAATCATTTTAGATATTTCTAAATAAAAAAAACCTTTCGTACCTATTAAAATATTTTCTCTGCTATGAATATTTTATATTTATTCGATTAAATGTTACATACATTTTGAATAATCTAACAATATATATAATATATATATATAATCCTATATTTTGATCTCACCGTAGGACGTCGGAACGATGTCGATTTTCACATGTTCTGCGAAGAGGTCGTGCAAAGCCGAAGCCAACAATCCATTACCACCAGCTGTACGATTGGCTTTGTGTGCCGTCTGCCGCCGTGTACGGTCGTAAGCTACCGTCGCTAATGTACAGACAGCATGAACGAATTGCCAAAAATAAATGGGTTCGAAGGGATCGTGTGCTGAGACGAACGCATAATTCTTGTTTTTATCTGTTCGGCATTTGAAATGCCGCATAAAACAATATTTTATCATTATGTAAGTATAAATAAGTACCTATAAACATAAATAGATTAAAGCATGTTTAATGTTTGTGCGCGTTCAAAACTCGCGGAATCCGATTGATCTCAGGGGACAAGTCTATAGGTACAGTTATTATTATGTATATCTACTGTATAATATAATAATATATACGTTAAGTATCAACTTCACGACTCAAGCGCAATCACGCAATAATTATATTGTATAACGAGTAGTCGTAAAGAAGATCATCATCGTCGTCGTTTTCGTCGTTAAAGACAACTATATTATAAACCTATATAATAATATATTATAGTCTTACACTCTTACTATACGAGAATTTAAATTTTGTAGATACATCCTATATATTAGATATGCACAAATGATACATTAATTGTGCCAAACGTTGTTACCTCTATTATTATACTGTTTAAATGTGTTACAGATGAGTTAGGAGATTTTTTATTTTTTAAATTATTTTCAAATATTACATAGTAAATTCAACGATTAATATTGTCCTTTTTTTCGAATACGAGTGTGTGATAAATTTCACGTTAAAATTTAAAACGCTAATTTACATTTTGTAAACCGTGTTCTAAATGCATAGGAATCACTGTCCAGTTTTTAATTAGACTTACCTCATGGCTGCAGCTGTAATATACGGTTTAATAATAAAGGAAACTGCAACACATGAAAAATATACGAGATTGCGTAGCTATAATTTATAATTTATTATTTGTCTTCTAGCTTACATCTCATTACAAGAACAAGTTGCGAGTTTATGTATGCGCATGTTCGTAAGTGTGGAATGTAATACGTACATGAAAGCTGCGTGCTCCTAATGGTACAGAACTATTGTTTAGGATAATGTGGTGCAAAAATATATATAAGCCATCCTTCTTTTTCAAAGGACGCATACCAAATCTCAATTAAATCTAATGAGGTTTTTGACCACTAGAGTATAAATATATTGGTGTGTCAAGTAGCAAACCATATGATAAAAGAAATATCAAATATATATTATTGAAGTAAAATCAAGGCTGATGCTTTTGTTAGTAACAATAATAATATTTAGGAATCAATAAATATTTGAATAATACCGGTGCATTGGCATTATGTTTTTTATAATACTAAGGTAAGTAGTATGATAAAATTATTTTAATAAGTAATAATAATAATAATACCAATCTAAGTAGTCAATAAATAATAGTAATATATGATGGCTTATATAACCGACTTACGCTACCAAATTTACGAGATGACTTCCAGATAGGTGATGGATGAGTAATGTATAAGAAGTAATCAGTAAACACTAATGAAGATAATAACATGATGATCAGTAAATGGTTTGTATAATTGTACCTATTGTAGTAACAAATAAATACAATTCGAATGTGTATGATGAATTTTGTATACAAAACGTAAATTATTGCTCTGTATGTATAATTAATAATTATATTATTTTAAGCCCGTTATGCTGAAGCTGTGACTATATGCTTCGTCAGTTTCGGTCACAAGAATACACAATAATAAAAATATCACTCCAAATGACCATTGTGTGTATGGAGACTCGAGTAATCGTATAACAAAAAAAAAAGGGTGAATGTATAATATAATATATTTGTACTTTTTTCCTGCTGTGACTATGTTTAGGCAGCTACGGGATAGAGACTGACAACAGCGGGTTGCCATTAACTGTTGTACATTTATGTTATGTATAAGGTGGCGATATTATGCCTTTACGGAAGATTATGCGTAATAATAGCTATGAACTATAAACACGATTACTAATTTGAAAAAGGGGTTAAGGTTAGAAATAATTAATAGTCGTATTGCTATATCGAACATATATTATCAGGATTTAAAATTATTAATTATAAAATAAATAAAATCTTTATCACACCTTAAGTACGTGTTCATCGCTACAGCATAATCCTATTACAAATTTCACTATTACTGTGATTAAAATAATAAAATAAATAATAATAATGTTTGTAGTATGTGTTGAGTGTTTGATAATAGGCTGAAGTATCTTTTACCCACGTTATAAAACATTTCGATATTAATCATGGTGTGTTAAATCGCGTAAACCATTGTTTGTGTTTTGTCTGCGTTATTATATGTATAATTTGTTGTCTTTTTTTTTAATGGACGCATTTATATCTACACGAATTATATGTATTGTTGTGAAATATCACGTTGTCACTTAAAAAAATGAGGAGATCTTTTTTTAACGGCGTGCCATGTTTATATAAGTGGAGGAGTCTTTTGTTTTGTTTTAGATGCTTGATAATCGATGGTGTAAAAGAACATCCGATTTGAATTCTATTTTTATTGTACACCGGATTTTAATGTACATAAAAAATTAATCGTATGCAAAGCGCGATAAAAACGAGAGAAATAATTATAGCGTGTTTAAATGTTGTCACGATAGTATTGGGTGTAGGTATATAATATTATGGAGTTTTGAAACACTTTTTGTTACATCATGTAAATACCTATCCCTATGTTTATTTGAGTCGAATATTGTTATACTCTGTGCCCTGTGGCTTAATTTTAAGTAAAAATGAAGGTATATATTGTAGATGTCGAGTACGATTGTGTCAGCACAATAATGGTGTAGGTAGGTTAAAATAGTCTGTTTTCGACTTCTGATACGTCGGTTAAATTATTAGTAACATTTTCGATAACAGTAGATAGTAAATTACATATAAATTAGTAAGAAGACCGATATCGATCGGTAGTATACTATATTATATTAGCATTGTTGTAATATTAAAAGGTAGGTAAGTATATTGATAACGATTGAAGCATTTAAAGCGTATAAAATGGTGATATAACAATAGTATTATACATTATTTACTCACACAACAGGTCATCAAAGTCAGCCAGTGAAATGTGCATGTGTAGACGGTTGTCGATAATTATCTGCCATAGTCCGAGTCGAGTCATCAATGGTCGGTAAGTTATGGGGCCATCGGCCAAAAACGCGCCGTAAGCTTTGTAAAGTTCTGCCAGACGTTCATCGTACACGCCGAGTGCGAGTTCTGCGTCTCGGAGATCTGGTTCCAAAACGGGCGTGTTAACCACGTTCAGTTCGTCCCTACACATGTCTGCTATTTTTAGGACATGATCGGTCAGGTCGTAACCACACTTCGTTCCTTGGTCCGCCAACTGGATGTCAGCTCGAACCAGACGGGTTGACGCAGTTGCGCGGAAACTACGGGAATCAAAATAGGACCCTTGAACGTGGTTTCCGGAGTTCACCAAAAGTGGACAATTCGTAATAGGAATGGCGGAGACGGGCTTATACGAAAGTCGACGTTCACGACCCGCGGGGATCGACGCGGCAGTTTTTTGACTCGTATTAGCGGTGGGAGGAGGTGTTGCCGTTAGCGTTTCATAAAGAACGTCGTTACAAAACTCGAGACCGGAAGCCTTTGGCGGCCGACCGGTAGATAAGATGATTTCACACGGACCATTCAAAGAGTCGTTCACCCAGCGTCCCGTTATTGTTGTTCCGGTGTCCACTGAATAGAATACGCCCAGACCTGAGGTGAGATTAATATCACGTGTATTTACATTTTATGAATAAAATTCTTATGCGTTATATCATATGAATTGAAAATAGTTTTTATTTTGAACACGCGCACAAAGTGAACTTTAACTGTCAAACGTTATTTGTCTTAGAATAAATTATGCAGCGATAATTTTAAATTCCGAAAACCTTTCAAACATTGGGCGATTATAAATTATAAATTTAACGATGAATTTCTCGACTTAAGTACGAATCACACACAATATATTTATAAATTATATTTATATTGGTTAATCGTAATATGCATTATTATTATTATTATTTGATGATATCACAAAGAACTTCATGGAAATATGGAATATTTGCTATCTTGGTTATGTCACGCGGTACACTGTCAAAATGAAACGTCTTCATATCTGCGATTTAAGTCCATTATTCGAATTGAAATAACTTCCCGTATATAGAACATAGGTTTCGTAAACTTAAGATACCATTCCAAAGTTTGACACTTCTTCGAAGCTTACCTACCTACATCATTTCAAATGCACTCCGTCTTTTAAATTAATAACTATCTAGATATTATAATTTTTGATTTGTATTGCTTATCCATACCGTGTTTTTTTGACATTGACCATTGGCCAGTGTACTTGTCACACAAGCACAGAAGCACAAGCCGATCGCAGTCTCGAGGATTGCTATTCCATTCGTACGTGCCTGTACCATCCATGTGCCCGTCCACCCAATCACCTTCATATACCTGTCATAATTATAAAACTCGTCATACATATAGGTAATATAAATACTTAACTAAATGAAAATATATTCTTATCATAGAAATTTAATATATATCACCATTAATCATTTTATAAAATATGAAAAAAACTCAAATACGCGGATGTAATTAATATTTAATAGGACATCCTACACCGGAATAATCGACCACAGTTCTCTCTAGGCATGTGTTGAATTATATATTGTACTGAAAACGTATGATACCTATTTATCAGTTTATGTATTTGCAAAAATGTCTGGTTTTATAATTATTATTATTTAAAGGGGGTATATAGAATTCTCGGTGTTGGTTATAATTCAGTAAAATATTAACTTTATTATTCTATATTTACCTATCATTCCACTAGTCTGTAATCTAAATAATTAACATAAGTGATAATGTATATAAATAATCTTAGAAAAACAATATTTAAGTAGGTAGATTATTTGTTTATTGATTTCATTGAACATAATCATTTACTATATTTAAAATAATTTGTGAAACTTTTAAAGTGTCACATCTCTACAATATTATATATTGTATAAAAAATTGCATAAAACAATACAATGATATCATAATTTGCAATTTGTAGGCATATATTATATTAAAGTAAATTTATATTATAATGTCAAAAATAAAATTTTCTTCAAAAAATAGAGAATATCTGGATATAATATTGAAATAACATGTGTTACCTATGTATTTTTGTGGAAATACTAAATTATCTAATATAAATATGCTATAACTGATATAACGTATTATTTCGCATTGCCATGTCATTTTTCTTTGAATTTCGACGACCACTAAAGAACAAGTATGTATATAAAGATTTAGTAACGTATATCGGTTACATAATATCGCTGATCATAATTCATTGGACTTGAAGTAATATCTATCTAATAAGTTGTTGGAGTGCTTATTTCACTCATGCTTCACTTCGTATTTTTAATCGGTTAAATCGTATTATTCAATAATTTAATTAGTATCACAAAAAAGTTGTCAAACGATTTGTAAGTTCTTAATAATATGTAGAATGATTGCTAGACAGCAGTGCTTATTTACAAAACAGTTTCTTTATAAAATATAAAATGCTTAAACAACAATTTGCTTATATTTAATATAGAAAGAGTACATACTCGATATTTTTATTTACAGACAGCTTTTGGTCATATTAATATAACCGACGGTCAATACGAATTCCTAAACAAAATTATTTATATGTCACATATGTAATATTAATCCCCATAGATATTATTTGTACATAAATATTAAGAACAAACATATATTTACTACAAGCTTAATATTATTTTGTCGATTTGGATATAAATAAGGGTTTTGTTTATGGGCTCTAGAACGAAATTTCATAAAATAGTATACTGGAATTTCTAGAACATGGGTCAGCAAAAGGCGGTGCGTAAAGAGAAAATAAGTGCACAGCCAAAAATTTTTCTATTAAATATTAATGCTAGTTTTCCGCACATAATAGATATTTGATTTATTTTAATGATGTATTTGGAGATTACAATGATGTTTATGTTTATCACTGGTTACAATAATAGTCACGATAACTCAACAATATTATTAACTAAAATATTTAAGTTTTTTTCTTACTCTCAAACATTTTTTTTTTCAAATTATTTGGACTACCATATTGAATAGGTATAATATATTATAATATACATACCTAACTTTATAAAAAAAGTTTTACCGCTTGTATCTACAGAATTACGATTTTAAGTTACGAAACCAAACGCACTTTACTTTCGTAATTGTTTGTTAGACTAGAAATTATGACGATATTACTACACCATTACCAGACAGTGTTTCTATTGTAGCTTACTTCCAACATTGTCGCACGTTATAATGATAATATATAGACACTGTATAGTAGTGAGAAGAACCATATTTAAGATTTTTTTCTTTCTTTTATTGGCTTTCTGTTCCACGTAGTTATTGTCATAATAATAATAATAATAAAAAAAAAATAATAATAATACCTATATTTATTATTGCGTAATACTATTACGCGTTTCGCTTCCCCGTCCGAATATTCCTCCAGGAATTTAATTCCAAACCAAACACTGCGCGATCGACAATGAGTAGTTCACCGGCGGCGTTTTATCGTGAGTTCAATGCGATTACGCCGACGAATTTCTTTTAAATTATTTTCTGAATCTTCTCACGTATTGCACACCCATTTTCTCGCGAGTCCACCGAGGACAATATATATTATATTTGTACAGATACACACACACGCACATTATTATTGTATTTTTGTATTTGAGATTGTGACTCGGACCAACACTTGCATAGGTACGACGTCGTGTAATATTGATGTGTATATTACTCTCGTATATTTTGTATATATTTTACAAGACTTTTTTTCAGGCACCCTTAATCATACAATCATAGTATACTTTTGAGTGACTTTTTTGAAAAAGCTTACATGAGTTACGCGGCAAACATAGCGCAGTATATCTGCGCGCGTATTATAAATTATAATAATATACTGCATTATTAATTATTCATAATATTATTGTTTACAATGGAAAAGTAAATATTTTTACCGAACTGGAGCTGTAATGGTTTTTAAAAATTGCATTTGAAGATAATGAATACACTAGAAAAAAACATACACTCCAATGTAAGTTTCTAACTTGTGAACTGGTCAACTAGAATATGAGTTGATTATTCGGAATCTATATTGAGATAACTTTATAACCGATTTTAAAATCGAGTTTTGAGCATGTTAGCGTGTATAACAAAGTTAAACTGACCTCTAGATTATTAGCTATAGTCTGTAGAGTTTAATATTAACATTTTGTAACTTAGAAAACAATTTAATGATTTATGCTGACTATATTATACTAATTAATTTACTAAATTGAAAGATTGATTGTCCCGAAATATTTTCCTTAATCCCTTTTAATGTTCTAACTTTATCGTTAGGAGCCACTTACATCTTCTATGTTTCTGCATGTAACGCATCTATTGTGCTGATCGACCAAATGTTTACATTAGAAAAGAAATTTTTTCAATTTTTTCCTTTCTACTTTTGATACGAGATATTGTTTAAAATATATTTATAATTTATAGCACTATTCAGTTTTTTATTTGTTTTATTTCTGTTTGAATCTTAAAGTTAGAACTTGCAGTTTGTACCTACTTGTTTTAAATAATGTTGTTATTCTTATTTTGAATCCTGTATCAAACACTAAATATAATTTAAATTTTATTTACAAGTAAATTCACTGCATTATACGTACCCATTAAAACGTTTAAAATTTGAAACAAAATTAAATCTGTTGGCTACAGTTATTGCTTATTAGCATACGTACGAGTACTTACATATCGAGCTCAGTATATTATGTTTATGAGTTTATGACTGATCGCTATCAAATAATATCTCGGCGTACATATTATACCACAAGTAAAAGCCACTCAGAAATACCCCAAATCTTATTCGTATGATACTTAAAATAGATATTTATCATTTAGAATACCAAACGGCTATTAACGACTAAAAAAAAATCAATTCGTGCATTTAAGTATGGACATAATATGATGACGACCTAAAGTCTAATACGTGGACAACTAGAAAGAAACAAAACAAATAATATGTAAAAGATGATAAAAAAAAAAATAACAACAGAATATTATATTCTATGAAACGTTTGATTAGACGGAGGTAACACGTGTTGATTGACCGAACTCTAAACATTCAGTGCACGGAATGACTGTGGGAAGTATTGAGCTGCTCCTATGGGAAGTATGTATTGTAAAATGGATTTCACAATGGTATACCTATGAGTAACTTTTGCTCAATCCAACTCAAAATTCGATACTTATTATAATGTAAAATTAAACTCACGTGATCGTTCGGCCACACTGTCTTACCGCGGCCGTGCTGTCGGCCATCCGCCCAGCCGCCGGTGTACTGCGTCCCGTCCGGCCAACTCGCAGTGCCGCTGCCGTGTGGCCGCCCGTCCACCCAGTCACCGGAGTAATTCAACGCACCGTCCGGCTGACCGACGCAGCAGGACGTCTCTCCGCGTCCGTTCCTCTTACCGTTCGCCCATTCGCCGCTGTACCACCGGCGGCCGTCTTCGCAGGACACGTGCAGTCCTCGGCCGTGTCTCAGGCCCTTCAGAAATTCGCCTCTGTACCAACTGCCGTCCAGCCATTTTATGACGCCCCTGCCCTCGGGAATACCGTCGTTTAACTGTCCCTGTGGACGTTTTTCTTTCAGTGTAAACGGTCACAGGTCATCGATGGAGTGGTAATGTAGTATATAATAGTCAAGGACTATATACATATGACCCGCGCGGTTATTCGGTACTGCGCCAAAATTAAATTCAAACGGTGTAGTGGTTGCCAATCAAATAGGTACGTAGATTTTATGAACGATGTCCGACATACTTATCGTATAAAACGTGAACCAAAACAAAAATGATTTTGAATTTCGAGACATGATGGTATTATAGACCAAGATCGCTAAGAATAATCTAGATAGAACACATAAATTCGATACTAAAAAGTCATCTTAAGAGTTGGAGATATTATATGTATAAACTTTCCGAAAATCTTGAAAATAACAATTGTTTAATTTACTATAGTTAAGTTTATTGGACATATTATACTCTGCCATAATAACCAATCTTGTGCTATAGCATAGAGAGAGAAAATAGCAGCAGAAGATCACTTCTTGACTTCGTTAGTTAAGTAATAAGACGTTGATCGAAAATTGTCGGTTGAAAAAGAAAGGTGGTAAATGCGTAGAGTAGAGAATTGCTACCAACTAGCCTTTAGGCTATTAGCAAAAGAAAAAGTCCTAGATTTGTATCAAGCATAGATAATATTAGGTTGTTAAGATACAAATATGTTAATTTTTTTTTTTGATATTCTGCAGAGAATGTGTTACCTCGTAAATGTCACCGCCGTCAAGACATAAACGTCCTGTGTTGTGTGGGATCCAGTCGGACGATAATTGTCCTTCGAATAAGTTACCCGATTTGTACGTCACTCGATTCATGTTTTTTGTTTCATTGGTTGTTTTAAGTTTTTCCTGTATTCCTGTTATTTCCAATGGTGACAAGTGTTCCTTACTTTGTAGTATAATTGGATTTTAAAAATATAAATTATTATTGTCAATATAACGCGACGGCGAAATTATGTCGAATTCGTTATTAATATAATAAAATTACACTAATTGCATTAAATTTAAACACCGTAACGTGTTTTATAAATTATTTCTGCTTTTAATGTTACTTTAAATTTTTAAAATTAAAACATGGTCGTGTCTTACTGATCAATAACATAACCGATCATCGAATTGTAAAATTTTGCATTCAACTTATGATGGGTTTCATCACGAATGACTTCAGAAAGTGGCATCTTGTCGTCAAAGCTTTCCAAAAATCTAAATGATTTTACTGGAGTTCCTGATGTGAATATTCGAATGAAAATTAAGTAATGTATAATGTAGTATACGTATTAAGTGAAATGCTATAATTACGCAACTTTTTTTTTTTAATTTATAAAAACCTTATACATATTATTATTTTTTCAACTATTATCATAGTTTTGTGGGGTAGAAAAAATACAACTATTATGTGTGTTTGAACTAAACATAACTATATCAATGTAAATTGTAAATAGCATGTAATGGTATTTGAACAAAATAACTGAGTAAGATGGGCAGTGAGCACTATATATTATTGATTGTAGTATATGTTTTTTGATAATGATGATATTATGTGAGTTAAGCAAATTCATATAAATATTTGATTATAGTTCTCTTAAAATTTATTGTCTTTATTAAGATTATTATACAATTTAATTGTTACAAGTTTGTTTATTCAAGATTTGTCTAAAAGTCTTATTTATAGTGCTCTATTTTCAGGGTGACTTTTAAATTCTTATCATATAATTATAAAACATAATAATTATTTTTAACAGCTTTAAAAAAAATAAGTTTTCGGGTTCTCTTATGTATAATTATTATTTAAAATAATAAAACGAAAACCTCCAACAGACGTGCACGAGGTGTGCAAAAGTTTTCAGAGAACTTTGATATTATTAACGTGTACCTATATAAACTTTAGTTATGAAATTTCAATGTTTTAAAACTGAATGTTTCTGGAAAGCGTATAATCGATTGTTCTTATCTATGAGGCGTATTAAACGTAGTCTTTGCTGATAATTCCGTTCAGGTAACTAACAGATTACGTTTTCAAATAATTTATAGAAGACGCATTGGCATTGAATATAATAGCGATTGTAATTAATTGATTATTAAGCTCGGTTTACTCGGATTTTACGAGTATTTCATTGGCAATTTTAGGAATTATAAGTTGGACCCTTGCCAGTTTGGTGTGTATAGATTATATTTTATTCATCCAACAATTTCCGATGTCTCTCAGTGGTATGATATGTATATATTGTTCATGGTTACGTTACTATTGCGCATTAATAATTTTTGTTTAGTGATATCGGTTAAGACGTATTTTAGTATAAAATATTAATATTTATTTTAATCTTTATTTTCAAACGGTCCGCATTGACGTTTACTTGCACTTAACGCAATTGCTTACACCACTCTGGAATGGCAGAGGAATTTAATTTGACCAAAAGCTCAATACATTATATTATCCTACATGAATTCGATATACTTTATACGAAGGATAGGGGGAAAATATAACTAACAATAATATTTTAGATTTCTTCTATGTGGAGGTATCTTCTTTCATTTTTTTTATTATTATTATTTTGCAACATAAATTCAAGTATCAATTTATTTAAACAGAAATGATTTATATTTTTATGTAAAAAAAGGAAAGAAAAGAATATTATACGTATGGGTGTTGGGTACTCGTCGGAGCTTGGTATTTTAAGTGCACATAAAAATAATTTACGAGTTAAGATTTTTAAAATGTATTAATACATATTATTATTATATAGTAACGAATATGATATGAGTATCCTTGTATGGTCGAAGTCTTATGGAAATTATATTGCATCTATACAATTTTATAATAAATAGGTAATACCTATAATTTTATTATGCAAATAACTACCTACACTAAAAATTTTAAAATGATAAATGATTGTAGTAGCTGTAGAATTGTTCAAAACATTTTTATATTGCTCATGAATTACCGGTAATTTGGCATAGTTGTATCTTTAATTTTTTAGAAAATAACAAAATTGTTCTCCTTTAAACAATTCCGTTCATTTATAGTATTTTTAATCTAAGGCTGTCAATAAATGAAAAATTCTACCCGAAATATTTTTTATGGGTATCCTAAAAACCCGTAGACCATTTAATTTTATACTTTAAAGTATTTTAATATATTTCTTTGTTATTAAATAATATTTTAATTTATAAGTGATTGACATTTTTTACTTTTAACTTAAAGAGGAACTGTATAGTCTTTCATATATGATATAAAAGTACATTATACCTTCATTAATTTAATAATAATACGTTATAAAATTAATTATCTAAAAATTAAAATATTTTCATTGATTAATAATCTCATTATATTTCATTTATTTAGACTTATTAATAAGAACAATAAATATAATTCGATATTTTGTTCGGCTGTTTATGTTATTCAAACAACTTCACTTATATCAAGTAAAACATTAATACGTGTTAAAAATTTATGTATAAGTTTTTATTGTACAATTGAAATAATTGAATTTCAGAATTTCAAGCGTATAAAATAGCATATCTTAAATAACAGTCACGGAAGTACTTTAAAATAATACAAAGGCCATTTGTGATGTACATTAATTGAACGTGCACTTTTTATATAAAAATTGAGTGAGTGCAATTTAGTAGATTTATGTCTAAAGAACAAATATATTTTGGCATACATATACAATTTTTTTTAAAAAGTTGAATAAATAAAAGAAGAAAACGCTTATTATTAAAACCATTTCCTCTGAGAATTTACCATTTTTTTAATTTTTAATGTTTATTAAGTACCATAAAAAACGTTTTCATTTTTTAAACTACCAATGAACAAAAATAACAACTACCAAGTTTTCTGATGTATATTATTGAATGTTTTTTTATCGACTACTTTAATTATTTTACTAATCATATTTTTACAGTGTGCATTAGGTAGTGTATTGTAATTACGCAACAAACAAATATATAATTGGTTTTATGCCAAAATGTTGATATTTTCAACTCAATGGTTTAATATATCCTAGTAGTAAATATTTGTTTGTTCATAGTTATAGTACTTTTGAAAGGAAGCTTACATATAGTTTTAATAGTCAAAAATATTTACGGTATATACATCATCACACATGTTGTCTACACGTAAAATATTTATATTGTGTAAAATTTTGATTTTTACAAATAATTTAGATTCAGAGTATTATACGAACATGTATAGTATTAATAACTAATAAGTTTAAAAACAATATGTATTCAAACATTTTATGTTTATTTATTACATATTTTAAAATATAATTACTTGTAAAAATCAAATTTTACTTTGGATAAATGTTTTTCTATGTAAACAACATAATATTTGACATTAAATGTAAATATTTTTGTGACAGACAAAAATATGTGGCCAAAGTAATATCTTTGTTAAAAGGCGCTGTGAACATACAAATATAAACTATAAAAAAAGTAAACCAGTATTGAAATTGTTCCACTTACCTTTTGGTTCTCCAGAAAAAGTCATTTTTATGACAAATTAAGCTAATGTTTTGTCTGCAATAGAAATATCTGCGATGGAGTTTAGTTCAATGTGTCGTAAATGAGCAAGTTATAACTAGGTAATGGTCACATGGCAACTATTACTTATTATATGTTACCTATTATATCGTGCGTCGACTGTATCTGTTTGAAAAGGTTATTTTATAAAATTGTTTATATCTTTTCTTCATTTAGACTTCGTCTAGTAATCGCAAAAAAAAAAATCTAAATTATGTTGTGCAAATATAAAAATGTACACCATACACATACACACATGTAGTTTAAGTCTAGCCTGCGTTTTCCTTAAAAGAAGAAGTTTAAAATAAGACTGCCAACGAAGTCAACGAACTTTTCCAATAAATTATGACAAGCGGAACAAAATCGAAACTCTGCATCACCGTTACGCTGTCATATATTATCGGTCTGGGATACTTATTTTTCAATGCCCGAGAAACGAAACCGTAAATGTTTTTTGGTATGTTTAAAGTTGTATCAACTGACCCGGATACGCCACCATCACTATCGCTGCCTTTTTTTGCGGATGTCGAACGTCGAAGACGAACTTTTCCAGACTCACCCTAGGCTACACATATATTAAAGTGCGAGGTTTTGGTCTCGTCAAGGTGTACTAAAACCCACTGTCTCAGTAAAAAAAAAAAAAATAAAAAAATAAATAAAAAAAAACTTTCCGTTATACTTGTCTACATTTATATTTTAAACCAAGAGACCGTTTTTAAATCTGACCCTGGTGTTTAGACAGGAATGACAAGTGACAACAGTGATTGATGATCTGAAGCGATGTGGCATAGTAAGTTTTCGATATTATTATCATATATTTATATTTATACATGCTGAGAAAGTATATAGACGATATATCACTAGAAATTAAACTGTAAAGAGTAGTGCCATCACATTTCGTGAACTTCTTATACGAGTAAAAATAATATCGATTTATAAAAATTAGTTTTTATGATAACTTAAGCGGACTTATTATGGACGTAGAATATATTTGTTGGTTGCGTTTTAATTACCGCATTAATATAAATTATACACCAATTACGAATTAAGTATGCATACGAACGCGCTTATTCAAAATTTTCTACTTCGTTCATTATTTTGGCTTTTGCTTAAGCGTTTGATCGACAGACTCCCCGTGACAATTCTCTGGTACTCTTGAATAGAGTTTAAATATTTTTACTCGATTTACATATTAAAATTAAGCTGTTCTGTAGAAACATTAGCACTTTAGTTACAGTAATTTCCATATTTATCGTTTGAAGAAATGGTAGTAGTTAACTTAATTATACCCGTGAGATTAAATTGAGACGACAAGCTCGTGTGTGAAATAATCATTACCTAATCTAAATCCCAACGAATGTTTGCTAAATTGCATACTGCCGCTGCAGCGTACGAATAATGAATACAAATGTATGGTGTGAATTATTTTTGGTGACACACACACACACACACAAAACATACAGGTATATAGGTATATAGTCTACTATTGTCAGAGACAGTTTGCATAATTTCATATAACATTTATTACAATAAATTAAAGGTTAGTTTAACGGTACACATTTTCTTTATCTAAAATGTATAATAAATTTTTTATACAATTTTAGTAGGTAAATAAGTAGTATAATATATTATATAATATACATATATATATATATAACTATTTTATTACTTTTTTGTTGTTTTATTATATCAGAAAAATTAACAATTTGAATAAAAATAATAATATTTGAAGTTTTTGATCAAATAATAATATATGAAACATAACACGTCATCACTGTACAAAATATGGAAAATAGTATTGCAATACATAAACAAAAACCAACATATATATTTTAAAATATATGACTCATAATAAAGTTTAAATTAAATGTTTAATTTACAACAATCAAACAATCAAAAAAGGCTAGAACAATATTAATTTACGTGGATAATAAATTATATTAATGTTTTAATGGAATTACAATATAATTTAAGGTAATATTACTGTACTGAACGCAAAATATAAACTAGTTTTGTTCATATTTGATTTTATAGCGTTATAATTTACATAAACAGCGCACCATTAGTAGTTATATAATATTTATATATCAATATGTAATCGTCATAGACTAGAGTAAAAGAATGTTTAAAAATTAGTATACACGTGCTGTACATAAATTTCAACCGTAAGTAATATCATTTTTATAGCGTAATTTTATACAATACATTTTGAGAACAAAACAAAACAATAACAACATTTAGAGCAAAATAGTTTAGTAGTAGTAGTAATAATAATAATAATAATAATAATAACCTATGGTTTTATTTATTATAAGTTATTTTTTTTTGAATAATATGTATATATAGGTACATATAATTTTCATGGATATTCGGAATGTCCGAAAAAAATGTATATCAAAAACAATAAGAAAACGTAGAATTTTTACAAGTTATCAATATAGTCCATCACTGTACGTCGTCATTCGCTTGTCGGGTTATCGACAATAATGTACAATATGACAATAATAATATTATATAATAGGTGTACATCATAACATATAATATAATCATTGGTCAATTGGCTGTAAACTCAATACGTATATTAGGTATAATATGGTTGTGTAATAAAATTAAAAAAAAAAAATTTTTTATCATTATTTTTATGCTAATCAGTAACTTTTTCAATATAATTTATATATATATATATTTTATTAGACATTCAATAATAATAATGATAGTTATAAGTAAATACACGTAAAAAACTGTACACGTTCGGAAAAGAACGCGTCGTCGACGGACACCAGCGGTTCAAGTTTAATATTATATACAAAGACTCTTCTCGCACGGTATTAATAATATAATATAAATATTAATAATAATGAGTAATAATATTATATAATAATTAAAACACATATCGGTAACATATTGTATGTTATGTGCGTGCACACTGTACAGTGTTTGTGAGCATTTCATCGTCGATACGCTTCTTAACACGCCCTCGGACGTAGTTTATCCGTCGGCGACGCGGTGTGTAATATTTTTCGTTTTTATTTTTTTTTTTTTTGTGGGGGGAGGGTTTCTGATTATTTGGTATGTAAGTCGTTCGGTTGGTTCGACGGCGACTGTGGGCTCTCGATTGGATCCCGTTGTGTCGCCTTTTTAGACGATCATCGAGTACAGTGTCCGGACGACCAGGTCGACGGCGAACGCGGTCGTCAGCAGGGCGGCCCTCGTCGAATGGCTGGAGCTGAGTCCCAACACGGCTGAGAGAGGCCCCAATAAGCGGATGGGTATCTGAGTGCCGGAACTGTGTCCCCGCTGTATGGCTGCCGGATGTTCGCCTGTGAAGACGGGCAAAGAAAACAAAAAAAAAAAACGATTTTTATTATAAATTCGACACTCGCATACATTATACTATTATATTATTATTATGTTAGAATACAGACGAGAAGGAGGTATGAGGGAACGGGATACAGAGGTACGGGAACAGGTCTCGTGTTTCTGGGGTTATAGCTCGTAATTTTATTCTGCCCCTTCCCACTTTTGAGTTGTTTTAAAATCACGTTTTTTTTTTTATTTATTTTTACGACGATCAGTATAGTTATACACTGTCTAAGGGTTTCACTGCTGCAATAAATATAACGAGTTTCAAAGACTAGAATATTTTTTTGGATCAGATCATACAATTTATACGTTTATGTGGTATATAGGAGGTACCTACTATTTATATGGAATGTGCTATTCGATAATAGTTAATAATATAGTCTGACAACATCATTTCAGTTCGTTGTACCTATGATGTTTCTTCCAATAATGTCAACATTTATGAAAAAAATAATAGTAAGAATAACGAAACAAATAAATGGACGTATAAAAACATGACGTAGTAATTAACGTTTTTTAATTTATTCAAAAATAATGAATTCAATTGAATTTCAAACTAATTATAGATTATTATGCACGTACCTACAAGTAATTTAAAAATACATTTCGATATTATATTTTAGAGGGTTTATCCGTTTTTTGTTACTATAGCTTCTATTTTCTAGAATTGTAGATCACCGTCCATGTAGCTTGACCACTCAAGGGACATGTCGAGCGGGATAGGGCTGTGTTATTATTACTGCAGAACATAATAACGATGGATCGAATTTCAGTGTTGTACAACTTGTAAACAGGCCGGTATTTCATGATCGATACACCAACACGGTGTACAGTGTACACAAAGAAGGTAGTTGCAAAATGTTGGCCCAGAAAATACAGCGTTCTATGAAATCAGCTGATTTCGTGGTTTCGATTTAATATAAACAGAACCGCTGTTAGTACCTATTATTTATTTTTTTGTTTGTTATTATTATTTTATATTGGTATACGTATATTTTCTTTCGATTCTATTACGTCACTGAAGACTTCCCGCGGTCAGTTCGGACGGTTAAAATTAAAAGTAATTTTAGTCTTCGTCGTATGCTTGTTTATAATATATAATTACATCTACATTTCATTCGCGTGCTTAAGAGGCAACGGGTTTGGATATGTCACGGCGATTCTGTCCGACAATAATTATTTTTTCTCTTCTCTCTTATTATTTGTGACAAACAGCGTTCGAAAAATTGAAAATACCTATGACGGAATGCGATATTGTATGCGCCCGGTAAGTTCGATGTGATACTATTCTGTGCTAGTATAAATTAGATATTTTTCTGCTGTATATTTTTCATAAGTCCGAACCTAATTAATATAATTTTTATACTGTATACCTACTGCTATTCGCTTAACTTTATTTATTTTTCAAAAACTACAAACTTGTTGCGAAAATTTATATAAAATAACGAATTAGTATTTGAAGATAAAAAATACAAGTTGAGAATTAAGAACTAATAAGTAAGAATTTATTTTATGTTCCACTTTATTGTGTATACTGACTAATTTAAAGTTTTACTTTTACATTTTATAGTTGATCACGGACATTAGCTATCAAAATCAATGAGGTAATGTTTGTTTAATATACAAACATAGTCTCAAGTTATTTATTTTTAAAAACTAAATTACTTAAGTTTATATTTTAAATGTAAATATAATTACACTGCATTTTCAGCAACAAACTTTAAATCAGACGAAAAACGAACAGAAATTTTACACTTTTAATATAGATATTACATATTTAAAAATATGTACATTTCTAATTACATAATAAAAATGTACTCAATTGGATAAAAAAAATGTTTCATTTCAAAGCTACTAATTTATAAAGAACTAACTTTCATGTTAAATTAAATGCAAAACTTAAGTAAATTATAAAGACTTTAAAAATTTACATTTAAACGTATGGTAAAAGTTTATTTTTAATTAAGCGTTTAGTTTTATTTCAATAATATATCAGGGAACACGCCGATTATTATTTATCGTTTAAATACTTTAGGAATCACACTAATGCCTTAGAGTATAATATTTTCAAGTTAACTTTTTGTAAGTTCTATACACAGGAGCAGTTGCGAATACCATATGAATATTAATGAGCTCTCGGAAGTACTTTTAGGAGATATAATTTCCTATGTTCGCGTTTTTATAGTAGCCTAGTAGTGGAATAAGATTAATCGCGTTTATTGTGTTCACATTTTCGAGTATCCGATGAGTTAGCAATTTTGTAGTATTCAAATTAAATTTTATATCTTAAGAGAAGTTTTTTGAAGTTGAAATTTTGGACGGTAAATCGATAAAGTAATCATATGAAGTGATTTTTTTTTTCATCAAATTGATACCCTGTGGCTTGGACACTATTTACTTAAGACAAAAGTATCATCACTATCCAATGTTACGTATAATTAGTATATTTCAAATGAGTGTAAAGTTAATACACTATTACATTTATATTTTAAATTCGTATTATATAATTTGCAGTATTCAGTATTTGGATTAGCTCTGGGATTTTTAAATGTAAAACAAAGAAAAAAAAATGAAGCAAATTTAATTTACGGTACAAAGTTCGCAATTCAATGACGATTGAACGAATGATCTTGTGATAACAATATACTAATAATAAGTCAACGATAATTAAGTGATTAAGTTCTGGACAGAGAATTAGAAGAAAAAATACGATTATTATTAGAATTTACAGATTTTGAATAATCTGAGTGAATTTTAACTATGCGTTACGAAAATATATAATATTATATTCCATATAAGCGTATGCACACACACACAAGCGCTCACATCTCATTCGTCTCGCCGCGTTAATATGGAAATGTATTCACTGCTACCGTTTTTATAATCCTACCCAACGGCAAATTTAATTAACACATCGTGCTGTATAATATTACTCGGTGCTGCTAATTTTTGTACTCACCCGAAACCATAGGTATATTATGAAGCCATCCTGCAGAATGCGTACTATACGACTATATTAAAGAGCGCCGACAATTTATTATTTCGCACGATATTGTCTTGTTCCGCTGATGTGGCGGCGCTACTAAGAAGTTTGCCTAACTCCTGCAGGCATAATACATATCCTAGGTATATGAGCAGCGTCCGTCGGTTTCCTTCGTCGATTTATATTGTGTTCGAATATACAGAAGTAAACAATTACGATAGCGACCCGGAAAGATGTATACAAATAAGCATAGAAAGCTTGCCGTTAGAGCAGTTGCTATTAGTGTATTTCAATAAGAAAAAATTATATTTCATTCCGTATCCACAACTGTACGAGATTATACTCCGTTCCAATGACAATGACTGGTGAGTGCATCCCTAAGTTTTCCTAACCATTTTCTCCACTAACACGATATTTATTAAAAATCATGAACGATAATAGTTCGATAATCATTCCTAAGACGGGGCACGCTTTAGATTATATATTAAAGAATTCAATGTTATATCTTTTGTCTGTATTTTTAGTCATTTTTTGTCGTTGTAGTTGCGTTTTATTTCATTCTTACCGATTTCCGTTAAGTAAAAAATAAAATATTACATAAAATTAATGGTTGTATATTATATACTCGGAAACTTAATGATTAATGAAGGCATCATCATTCATTTTTAAATATCTTTTGTGTTTCAGTTCGTATATAAAAAAAATATTGTTATAGATGAGAAACATCACTTAATAAATTATTTAACAAATAAACTATTTTTTTTTTTTTAAAACGTTCAATAACAATAAATAAACATTGTAGTTTGAGAATTTCAAACATTGACAATTTGTCCATGTTAAACTTATTTAAGAAAAATATAACACACTTAAAGCATATTAATTTAAAACCGTCGATACCCTAACGGCTCTCGCCTATTGTTTGCTTATTTCTAAACGGCTCCCGTAAAAAAGGTCTAACGAACAGGTAAATACCTAAACGGCTTCTGTAGAAAAAAAATTAAATTAAAACTCTGTTATGTCAGTATACTTAAATTTTTAAAAGAACTAGAGTTCATTAGGAGACAAATTTTCATCTAGTAAAATAACACATATGGATTAAATATAAAAAAGGCGGGTAAGTGGGTACCGCTCTGCTGTACATTATAGGTGCAGTGTGGATCACTATTATATATTATAGGAGTGTTAAATTTGAATCCAATGATAGTTATCATTGTATACGAAAAACGATTCTGAACGAAGATGATTTGTCAGCCTATAATTTTCAGTGGTTGGTGAAACAAGTGATTTATGTTTTAAGGGCCTAAATACATCAAAATTTAAGTTATTTTACAATAATTATAAGCTAAACTTATGGAAAAACTCGTATTG
The DNA here is from genome assembly GCA_009835225.1 of Aphis craccivora. NCBI lineage: Eukaryota > Metazoa > Arthropoda > Insecta > Hemiptera > Aphididae > Aphis > Aphis craccivora. The sequence goes on along the minus strand of VUJU01003727.1, from coordinate 1,025 downwards.
AATTTTCAACTTTTAGCTACTTATGCAAAATTTTTTATGAATTTTAACTACAAAATAATTTGCAAATTTTCATGATTTTAACGATTTTTTGTCAATATTTGAACTACAAATGCTAATTAAAAAAATTGTGCCTATGTATTCTTATAATTTTTTAATCACTATAAGAATAACTTATGACGAACTTTGTATTAAATTTTCAAGTATTTTGATTGGGTCAAAAAAATGTTATCGACACTTAAAAAAACAATTTTCAGAAAAATTGAAAATTTCAGTTGTCTATAAATAGCTCAAAAAAAGTTATAATATTTTAAAAATTAAATCATGTAAAGAAAACGCCAATCTAAATAACTGGTAAAATTTTCAAGTATCTATGACTTTTTTAATAATAACAAATATTTAAAATCGTTTGAGGATAAATCGTTACGTTAGCTATTTCCTAAAAATTTTAAATTCAAACGCACTTAACATTTTTCCTATAATGATGCTTCGAGTTTTCTCTATAGCTACTTAAATTAAAACTAATGGAAAACTTAGTGTTGTATTTTTAATCCTTAGTTATAAACACAAAAAATTTTATGATTTTTCAACTTCAAAATTACTTGCGATTTTTCGCGTTTTCGACAGATTTCGTAAAAATTTGAACTATAACGCTTATAAAAAAAAAAAACTGTGACTAACGATTTTTAATTTTTTTTGGCTACAATAAGAACAACTCATAAGCAATCTTGAATTAAATTTTCAAGTTTTTTAGTCGTCCAAAATTTTTTTATCGACACTTCAAAAAAAAATTCTCATAAAAATCGAAAATTTCTATGGTCTATAAATAACTCAAAAAAAGTCAAATATTTTTGAAAATTTAACTGTATATAGATAACACTGACATAAATATTTGGTGAAAATTTCAAGTTTTTATAGTGATTAGTTTTTGAATTACAATTGTAATGGTTAACTATATAAAAAAATCAGTTTGGTCGAAAACTGGTTTTGCGTTTACCGTTTTTCCGTCATTTTTTTTTGTTTTTTTT
>VUJU01003726.1:0-23620 GCA_009835225.1 Aphis craccivora | reverse complement strand
GAAGTAATAATACTAGAAAACTAACTAGCAAACAACAAAAAAACAACAAGTACTTGGAAAATTGTATGACTGATTATATAAATGAAAAAATTACGCGAATTGAATATGTAAAGAAAGTTTGCTTAAAATTTGCAAACCAACGCTTTTAAATAATTGTAGGTACCTATTTATTATATTTTATTATTTATATTTTGACTATAGTTGACTCAATGATTTAAAATTGTATAATATATTCTATCATTTTTTTTATAACACACATAAACGCGCATTTTTAACCAAGCCTACTTTTAAGTAGACAGTCCTAAGCCTGTACAATTGAGAAGGAAAATGTGCGTAATTAAACGGGAACCAATTCGGCTCAACTTAATAAAATAAAGTTATATTCCAATCCGCGTCCGTTCCGTCGTAGTGTGAATAGACCTTAAGTTGGATCCAAATGAAAATTGTTAACCGATTAAAATTTTTAAAAAAATAGGTTTAAATTCTTATAAAAAAAGATTTGAACATAGATAGTAATAAATGTAACATATTATATATAGTAGATCTCACATTCATTTTTAACAACAACACTAGTACAGTTCAAACAAATCACGAAAGGCTAATTTAATAATTAGGTACATTAAATATTAATAAATATACCTAATATTAGTATTAATTTAGGACATAGGTGTTCAATATAATAATTATAATTACAGTAATTTTAAAATCAATAACCCAATATCTTCTAAGGTACCAGTACATATTTTTATAGGTACATATTTAAGTTTAATGGCTCAGAAATTACTCGCTTAAATTTCGATGTATAGTATACATAAACAGTTTACAATAAAAACAAAAAAAATTGGTTCTCTAGAAAAATAAAAAAATGTATCGCTACAGAACATTACTTTGCAATTTTTTTTTTTTTTTTTTGTTATAGGAATAAGTAAGAAGCATAAAATACATTTTTTAGTACATAGGTAACTCACTTGATTTTCTTCAAGCGTTTCAATTAGCTTTTCACTTGCTCTTAACAAACTGCATCCTGTACGGCTGTGAGTTTCTTGATAAAATTCCATAGCGGCCCAAGTTGTTTGAAGCTCTCGCAACATTTTTTCCATAGACATTTCTTTTACAGCTTTATCAACTATAGTCTTTACATCGTCTTCACATTCGTGCAAGTTTAATGCTAATAACTCAGCTAAGGTTGTACCTTGATCCATAACAAACTTAACCTAAAATTTAAATCATTTAATTTAAATAAATTCTTTATAATTATATTTTACTCATTTGCATTTTCAAGTTGTCAACTACAATCACATTTTCCCTATTAATTAAAATATACACAATATATATTAAAGTATAATAGTGTCCATAAATTTAAATTAATTTTAAGAGTTATAAATTTATATGATATATATGATATTTATATAATATTTAGGCAAATAAACTGTGTGTTTTTAACGCAAGACACATTTTCAGCTGTTTTTTGTGTTTTAAAAATTTGTATAAATAGTCAAACACAATATTTTTTACTAAATACTAAATCTTTAACTATATATTTTATCTACAAAACTTTTGTTAAATTCAATTGTTTATTTATTTTTATTTCCTATACTGAAACGGTATGTAAATGTTTATAATTTTTTTAGAATATCTAAATTCAAAATGACAAAATAAAACATGAATATTCTACGTTAAATAATTCAAACGTTAATATTATATAAAATATATTTAATTGATGTTTAATTTTACTTATTATACAGTTGTTTTACTATATCATTCATTTAGTTATAGGTATGCTACAAATACATATAATTTGAATGCCTTTGCATTATAATTTAATTTTATATATATATATATATAGCCCATGAGTGATTCCAAGGCAATACGCAAATAATAGGACGATTCACAATGCATACAACACACACAAAAGACAAATACAATTACAACAAGCAACGCACAAACACATCGTGTTTCGATTGTTTACTCACATCATACGCTTCAGGTAAATCGGCTAAAGTCTGTAAACATGTTTTCGTATTGATTTGTTCAATTAGGGATTTCAAACGATAAAAATTAACATCATCTTACTTTTGTAGAGCCCATGAGTTGTTTCCAATGACGTTCGCGGATCGCCGGGTTTTGTAGTTCACCTACAGCCCTTAGAGAAGTTACCATATTCTTCACTGTAGCTTCTAAACACGTGTAGGTATCCCACGATCGCATCTCTTTGTCCAACGCTATAGTATGTCACGAATAAATAAATGGTGGACTTTACATTTTTACAAGCCCAAATTATAATATTTAATACAATTGTTTATGAAATATATGTTTTCTCTAATAATATAATATTATGAGTATGACATATACAAATATATTTCAATTATATACGATAATATAAAATATAACTATAATAAAGATAATATAGTTCTTTAATTTTTATTTATCCATTTGTTATACATACTTACATTACAATTTATAATGAACAAGCAAAGAGATTAATTAATAATTTATAACGAAATACCAACCTCTAATTTCCTTCGCAAATTTTTTACATTCTATATCCATGTTTTCGACATCCACCTTGCGCCAAGGAGTAGTTTTCCAATCGTTTATGCACGAATGAACTAAATGAACATAATCCCAAAGTTGCTGGAATAATTTATTTTCAACCACATTCATTATAATACTAATTTTATATTTAAACTACACAATTATAATTTATATTAGAATCACTTTACGAACTTTTAATAATTTTAATTCTTTTCTGCATTGTTTTAGTAGCTTAAATTCCGGAACGTTAACTTCAAAGAGAGACGCGGATTCTTGTATTTGAGCCATATTCATTTCGAAATCTATAATCTTAGCATTGGCGTCATTCAACACAAAATATGGATAAGGACAATCATACCTAAATTTTCATTAAATTAAAACTGAATTTAGTCGATCGTTTTAATGAACTTAATAAACATGATAATTTATGCATTATCAATATAATATAGGTAGATCATGTAAAGATAATTTATTTATTTTTACCTAAAAATGTTAGCTTTTTTGAAAATTTCTCTAAAAAAGTTAATTCTACTATCAAAATGCGATATTCTGTTTCGTATATTATTGACTTCAATTGCTTGCAAAGGAGCCACTTGTTGTTTGATATTAATCGCTAATTTACAAGTGTTATTCCATAGTTCAGGAAGCTCCTAAAATAAATTATTATCACCATTATAGTAAATTATTTTTATTTATGTATAAATTATAAAATCTTAATTGATTTGAAACCTGTAACAAAACGTTAACTTCTTCTGATAGTTCCATGTCATAATATTTCAACAGTTGTATTGTATCTGTGAGAGGTTGGAACATTTCGTCCGTTGTAGATTGTCTTTCTTTTACATTGTACAAATAGCCCATAACACTGACGAGAACCTCATAATCTCCCTCTATCACAGGTTGCATTAAGCCTCCATCCGCGTCTTGTATAAACTTAGCCAAATCGAATAGACTAAAAAAAATTGAAAAATTGAAAAATAGAAAATAATTTAACCTTTAAATCAAAACTATAAAAGAATATTTAAGATATTTGACTAATTCAAAATACTACACTAAATTCTCGATTTATACAAAACACGTTTTACCTATTTGTTACGGTATCCATCAAATGTTGTTTAAACATATGACTCCATTTGCATACAGTGTTCAATAATGCTTGTTTAAAAGGTCTCATATCTACTTGAAACCATGAATCGAATACTTGAACAGATTTTAACTGTTCTATTTCACAATAAAGACTTTCAAAATTGTCAATCTAACAACGAATGTTAAATATGTAATACGTAGCAATATTTGTATATAATTTAAGACTAATTGGTATAGAAAAAACTTTTTAATTAATCTAATAATTATACTTGTTCCTTAAATTGATCCATTGTGGGATTCACAATAGGTGGGGAATAAGTATCATCAAGTGACATATTTTCATATTCTTCAATTGAAAGAGGATGTCCATATCGTAAAAAGTGTTGCATATAAAGTTCTCGATCATCCAACCATAAGTATGAATAGTTTTCAAAATTGACACAATAATCGTTTGCCTAGAACCAGTCGTATTAACAGTTACTGTTTTACCTGCTTATATAAGAATAAATGTCGATTACCTCTCTTATTACACGAGTTACTGTATTCATAATATCATCTTTCATATCACAAATGTCAGGATTGGCATTCATTTCTTCCTAATGTGTTTGAATAAAACATTTTCTTAATATTTTTTTAAAATATCAGTATTTATATGATAATATAATCAAATTAAAATTCTAAATTTTATATATCTGACTTACAAAGTAATCACGAGCATTATTCTTGTCACAAATCCGCGGCATCAGCTTAGAAAGTTCAATTATTTCTTCGATTATCCTCTGAATAATAGAACAAAAATTACCTTCGGTATTCGAATCCAAAGAGGGCGTAAAAACCAGATCCGGTTCGTGTAACTCGAGACAAGCCTCAAATAATGGTGCATTCGATACTCCTGGTATCATATTTTCTGCTATATAACATAAGCTGAAAATATCAGGTTATCAAAAATACAATATTTTTACGTTAATGTACAATATTATCTTATTAACAATGAATCGTTTTTTAGTATATACATATATGTAATAATATGTATATATTGTTGGCCTCTATAGTCCATGCTAGTTTTTCTCAGCGAAGCCCAAAAATCTTTTTGATATTAATTTAAATAAAATATAATAATATACGTATAAATATGCATACTATATACAATATACATGTATAATTAAATGGTCACCTGCATCCTATAGCGTTCAACAAAGCGTCCGCAACAATGGAATCTACGAAAGCCATATAATTTTGCCATTGTTTGACATTCATTTGATCTTGCATGCCAAATAATACGCAATTTTCTTTGAGGAGTTTATGGATTTCCGTGGCAGCTTTTTCTATTTCTTTTCGTCTATGAGGTAAAAATTATATGGTTAGTAGGTACTTAATGACGAGTTGCTAAATATAATATATAATTGCTGTTTACGATTAGTTATTAATAAAGACCGTATCTTTAAATGTTGAATTTGGATATTCATACAATGTGTATCACAATAAAGGTTTGCAATTTTATGTTTGAAATTGAACTGATATCATAAAAAAAATTATTTTGCTTTACATATTATTATATTATTATTAATGCCTACATAAATGTGCAAAGTATAATTTTGTTAATAGTGCGTATGCTTTACATATTTTAAACACCTGCCTACTTTTAAATAATAAATTGAATATTGTATTTTGTATTTTTTCAGTTGTGAATATTTAATTACTTGCAATAAAACGCGGTGTTGATTAACTATTTTCTGATGGCTGAACTATTTGTAATTAAATGTATTTAAATTGTATAGAATTCGTATTGTGGTGTTTAGTAAACTATAAATCTGAACATTAATCGAAGGTGAATAAAAAATTCAATAAAATGTGTTATCTACTAAAAATAATCTAATTATTTTTATTTTATATTACAACACGATAAAAAAAAAACTTTCGGATGGGTTTCATTAATGTTTATTAATCCCTTAACATTTATTGTTGTACATATTTCACCATATTTGCGTGAGTATATTTTTGAATATATTATACTCGTATAGTTTTTAGTCATATTTTTTTTATATCTAAATTACTATTCGGTATATCTTACTTCAAAACACAAACTGATAAAATTATCTGAATATTATAACTAGGACCTAGGCGTGCGCACGGGTAGGGCTGATTGGGCTTAGCCCCACCTGAGCCTTTTTTTTACGTGGATAGGTACTTGGTACTTAAGAAAGTAATAAGGCGTTAAAGCCTTAGAAAATTGATAACAAAATCATAGATATTTACTTAATTAAAGATATACTAGTTGCCCATCGAGATGTTAAAATTTTAAATCAATATTGATGAATTGAATAATATATTGTGTGAAATAATGAAAAATAATTGTTTACATTTTCCACTCACCAACAAAAAGATCACTTCGAAATTTGTATTAGAAATTTCTGTAATTGTTTTCTTGGGTCACCATGACATAGGGAGGGGGGGGTTGTCAGATTAAATTTAGCCATACCTGACTAAGAAATCTGCGTACGCCTAGTTACTAGGTATAAGCCACAAAATAATTGAGTGTATTGAGTAGAGAGATTATTATAGGGAAATATTATTATAGAGATATTCATGTACCTAATTTTTAAAGGTGTTATTGTATTTATGTTATTCAAGAATTAAGAAATGTAATAAATTAAATATTATGTAGCTATTTATAGCTGTAAAATTGATTTTTATTATATTATAATGTATATAATAATATTGCATTATTACCTTTTGGAAAATCGTTCTACGCGATCGTCCATTGCCAATAGAGTGTCTTTTTTATTATCTTTTCGACATAATACTGGCAGTCTGGCCCACGAGGATATTGCCGATCGCATCCGTTTAATATTTTCTTGTGTTTTTTGTACCCTACGGTATAATTTATACACAAGATCTTGAACACTTCCAATGTACTCGTTAAGACCTAACATTTTTATTTTAATTAAAAATGTCTTACGTTATGTAATATTTTTTTGTATTTATTATACTAATATATCAGAGGTAGCCAACATTAACGTGTTCGCAAGCTACGAGGACAAAATACAATTATTCCAAGAGCCAAAATGTTTATAAATACATTTTATATAATTTGGTACTTTTTTATAAATGTTTAGAAAAAAAAATTTTTAATTCATAACAATAATAGGAAAATTTTGATTTTATAAATAAGACGAGAGCCACATCTGGCTTTGACGAGATTCGCAAGTTGGCCACCTACGTTATATTTATATACTTAGATGAGCATTATATACCTTCGGAATTCCAATTTAATGAATATTCGCCTTTTTTAACTAATTCATCGATTTGTTGAATCTCTTCTTGAACCAACTGAAACTCAATTTCTCGACTGTTGTTTCTCAATTTATTGTAACTAATATTAATGTACAATTCGTGTTACTATTAGTAGGTATATATAATAATAACAATAATAGAACCTAAACTAAATAATAACTAGCATACCATTCTTTTGTATTATTAAGATTAATGCAATATATTCTATACGTATCTTCACGTTCATGAAATTGTAATGCTTCAATAGGTATATCATTCAGTTCATATGAGCGAAAATAATGGACTTCTCTTAATATAGCAACCAACTAAAAATATTTATATTATTATTATTACTCGTTAAATATTGAATAATATAAAATAATATATTTTATTCACCTCTGGATGAAAATTGAGTTGTAACTCATTACACTTGGATCTACGGTCAAATAATGGCAACTTTAATAGCTCTTCGCATCTTTTTGATACAGTAACTTTCCAATTATCTATTAAATCCGTTTCAAGTTTATTTAAGGAAGCAACCATTTCATCTACTTCTTTTATGATTGATTGGGCCTTTTTAGACTGAACAATTCTAAAAATGTATGTAATTAATTTGAATAAAAAACAAGTAAAATAGTATAATATTACGGATGATCTAAATTTTTGAAACATTGTATTGGGTGCTCAACTCTAGCTTTAAGAGTTTTTAACCATTTCAAGGTACCAGCAATTGGAGGCATAAGCTTATCAACATTTACTGACCCTTTATTGCTAATAGCAATTAGTTGGCTCTCAAATAAATTCTATAGAAAAATCATAAATATGATAATTATATGGTATAATCAACATTTTATAAGCACGTCTATATACTAACTTTACAAATTGCAACTTCGTTAGACAACATGTTCAACATTTTACCATAGCTACTTGTAAACATATCTTTCATACCAGACCGATCCATTACGACACCCACAATTTCAATTAACTATAAAATAATAATTTATGATGTTCATAAGCAGTGGCGTAGTCATGATTTTGCTCTGTATGGGATATATAATTTATTGGTTAAACATAAAGTTGGGGGCTTAATAAGTCAATGCATTAAACATTAAAAAAAAAGGCTCTGGGGTGGCATCTATCTCCAAACCCCCCTTCATAAATACGCCACTGTAATCATAAGTTTATAACCGACATTATATCGTTAAATATTATTCTTATTTCGTCTTATAATTTACAAATATTCATATAATATGTTTAAAAATAATAATTATACATCACATTTTTCGTACAATTTAATATTATAGGCTATAGCTCTGTTCTGCCAGAACCATCACTTTCAAATTTTTATAATAAACCTTGACAGTATTATGTGCTTTTGAAGTTAGTGACTTAAAGAGTAAAAGTAAGTGTGTTGGGAGAGGGAATTTCGCGCACGTTATAATTTAGTGTGATAACCTAAACAGCTTTATAATTTGACATTTACATATTATTATATATATTCATGCATTGCATTTTATACCAAAAATACTGACCTTGAAAACACTGTCTAAATTATGACTATCTTCAAACGCTTGACTAAGCGTAAATGCTAAGCGATGGTCTAAGTCCTTGATACTCTCTTTAAATTGTTCATAATCTACTTCGAAGCGCTCGTCTTCTGGTTCAAGAACATCGTATGCTTTACTAGAAAACAATGAGAACTGCTCATTGAAATCTGAATATATTTCAGTTATACGAGAACTGAGTATTCGACCTTTAAGTCCACTAAATTCGATCCTTTCCAGTTTTGTAAATTCCACAACCGTATCGAAAAACCACTAACGAATAAAATAAGCGTTTATAAACAATCATTATAACATGCAATTTACCTACACACATATGTAAAATATATTAGTAATCAGGTAATATATAAATATTAAACATACTTCAATTATCTGTAATCTTCGAATAAACAAATCTGTACGGTTGAAAATTATGTTTGGATGGAAAGTCCACAAAAGTGCAGTTTCTTCATTTTCAAAATATGACAGTAATTTTTTACGATAATCGTTGAATATATTCCTTAAAAAAAATTTAATATAAAAATATTATGTTTATTTATTGGAAATTATACACCAAGGTGTTACAAACAACAATAAATCTTTTTGATGCAGAACGTATTTTGTAGACATTTCGTTTTTTTTGGTAATCATGAAATATTAATATGCTCCAATTTCAAACTTTGGGGGTGGTTTCCGATGTAAAAGTGAATATCCTTGGTGCATAAAAGAGGTCAAAAGTTAACATTTTCCAACAGTTTTCAAAAAAATCAAGAAAAACAAAAAAAAAATGACGGAAAACGGGAATTTTTACGCAAAACCAGTTTTCGACTAAATCGATTTTTTTTTTATGGTTGTAATTCAAAAACCTAATCACTGTAAATACTTGAAATTTTCACCAAATTCGTATGTTAGTGTTATCTATATACAGTTAAATTTTTTTAACTTTTTTTGAGTTATTTATAGACCACTGAAATTTTCGATTTGTTATGAGAAATTTTTTTTTAAGAACCGATAAAAAAAATTTGGATAACCAAACAATTTTGAAAATTTAATACAAGGTTCCTTATAAGTTGAACTTATTGTAACTAAAAAAAATTAAAAATCGTTAGTCACACATTTTTTTTATAAGCGTTTATAGTTCAAATTTTTACGAAATCTGTCGAAAACGCGAAAATTTGCAAGTAATTTTGAAGTTGAAAAATCATAAAATTTGTTGTGTTTATAACTAAAGATTAAAATTACAACACTAAGTTTTCCATAAGTTTTCCTTCAAGTATCTATAGAGAAAACTCGAAGCATCATTATAGGAAAAATTTTAAGTGTGTTTGAATTTTAAATTTTTACGAAATAGCGTAACGATAACGATTTATCCTCAAACGATTTTAATTATTTGTTATTATTCAAAAAGTATAAGTCGTAGATACTTGAAAATTTTACCAGTTATTTAAATTGGCGTTTTCTTTACGTGATTTAATTTTCAAAATATTTTGACTTCTTTGAGCTATTTATAGACAACTGAAATTTTCAAATTTACTGAAAAAATATTTTCGAAGTGTCGATAAAATTTTTTTGGCCCAACAAAAGTTCTTGAAATTTTAATGCTAAGTTTCTCATAAGTTATTCTTATAGTGATTAAAAAATTATAAGAATACATAGGCACAATTTTTTTTCATTAGCATTTAAAGTTCAAGTATTGACAAAAATTCGTCAAAATTATGAATATTTGCAAATTATTTTGTAGCCTTGTTGGCATAATTCATAAAAATTTTTGTATATGTATAGCTAAGAAGTAATAGTTGAAAATTCAATACAAGATTCTCCATAAGTTTAGCCTATAATAATTATAAAATAACTTAAATTCTGGTGTATTTGGACCATTAAAACATAAACCACTTTTTTCACCAACCATTCGAAATGATATCCTAAGGCCTAGGCTGACAAATTATCTTCGTTCAGATTCGTTTTTCGTATACAACGATACCTATCCTTAGATTCAAATTTAACAATCCTATAATATATAATAATGATCCATACGGCACCTAATGTACAGCAGAGCGGTACCCACTTAGATACCTGCTTTTTTAGGTTTAGTTTTTAAGGCTACAATTATTAATAAATGATTTTATGGTTAAAGTAAAAATTAAAATAGTGTTACCTAAACTTTTCAAAAATAAATATACAATGGCGGACTCTCAATTTTGTTTCATGAATATCACTTTGAAATATTGAAGTTGGATCCAAATATCGAACTGCCTGTGGGTATAGAACATGATTTATAGAAAATTATGTTTCGATATAAACTTTTATGCTAACCTGTGTGATTAATAAATTACATATTTGCTTTAAAAGAACAATAATCTTGCCGGAACTACAGTAAAATCGAGAATTGGACCACACTAAGCAAACGACATGCATCAGTGGACTTAAGCATACAGCTATGTCACCGAAATCAGTTTCTTCTAATGATTTAAAATGCTTTTGTAACGGCTTCAAATATCGAACGATGTCATTAGCCTCTTCCAGCGCTGCATAATCAGAGGAAAACAATCACACCGAGTGTCATGAACAAATTATCAATTCAATAAAGACTACCAGAAATAACATTTGCATAAATATTCTTCAAACATGGATAATAAGCACTGTTGGTTAGCTGAACGATAGTAGTCATCTTCATTATCCGTTGATCTCTCAACTGTTCAAATATATATTCTAAATTGTGTACCCGATTATTCCAGAATGCCACCTCTGTAACGAAATTTTAAAAATGTTAATACTTTAAGTACAATGTAATCTCTATTATGTATATATTTAAAAAACTAAATTGTATTGTACACATTTTAATTTTAATATTACCAGCCCAAGGAGTTAAGTGTTGATTACTCTTAAATGCCGACACAGAATCTGCACTTAATACTTCAGTTATTTGAGTTGCCCATTTTATAATAACACCTTCAACAGCTGATTTAAAGTGTAGATCGACTATTTTTCCATCACTATAAAATATAACATCATAACTCATTGCTCAATGACAAATCATTTTTTGAATTTTTTTTGATCGGATAAAAATGTACAAAACCATCATTAGTCTTATTACTATTATATAACTACATTACCTTATTAGATGTTTGTTTTTATAAATGTATCTATAAATATTTTAGATCATGTTAGGTATCTCGGTATAAATAATACGAAAATGACTACCTAATTAATGTTTTTTTATTTGTATATACGTATATTGAACAATCTATAAAATAATTTCGAGCTCTATAAAAGTTAAAAATGTTCATACAGTCATACTGAACATGGCTCTAGAATTTTAAAACGAAACATTTTTTTTTTAATTAGTTTAAAATAAATACTTCCCAATTCGTCTAAAAATAAAATTAACATTATTACCTATTTAACTAAAATGTATAACACATTTACACCAGTAAAATAGTTATAGGCTATTTTTTAAAACAAAGTATTTAAAATTCATGTTTAATAATATAGACTGAGGCATAGGCCACAAGGTTTTCAAAAAAACTAATAGGTACATGTAAAATAATGGGTCATTTAATTTAATTTAAATTGTATATAATATATCTGTTGCATCTGTATCACATAAAATATTAGGTATTATGTAGTTCATTAAAATAAGTTATCTAAAAATTTTAAATTATACTTTATTAGTTATATAATATAATACGCCTTAACACCCTTACCTTTCCTTAACTATTTTTTCAATACTATCCAAACGTTCCACGCCAACCGGCATTGGTAAAATAGTTTGTCCATTTATTTGACCTTTAACTTGGTAAACAGTACTTTTTAGACTATGTACATGTTCTTTAACGTCTAATGAAACAACAGTTGCCCAATTTTTATGGTTTTCCGGATTTGCAAGCAGCGGAACAAAAATCTAGAAATTACATTAATACCTATTACAAAATGAATATATCATAATAACAAAATAATATTTTTACAATAATAATTTTTTTTAAATATTTCAGATTCTACTTTAAGTCGAAACGATACTTAGATAGATAATCATACTTGAATTATGTAATTTTTATTTTATTTATGCTTTAAAATTTTAATCTTTGTCTTGGGAAAAAAGTTCAAAAAAATATATACATCATGGTTCAAGTCCAAGTTTATACTATTTTTAAAAGTGTAAAAATATGTAATATATTTATTTAAAAACCTTAACATATTCTTTAGACAAAAATTGAATATCATACATTCATACTTTACAAAAATTGTACATAAAACTATTGTTTTATAACTTTATCAAGTGTGCATTTTTAGTCTTTTTTCTAAAACTGATTCGTCGAGATCTCCTTGTCTCACTCTTGATGTATAATATATTTTTATAAAAATAAAAAAATCACATGGAAAATTAAATAGGTAGTTACTTCAATCACAAACCATAGACTATAGCATATAACATAGTTATGGAAATCCTATACGGGTTACACGTATATAATTAAATTAAACAACAATGTTATACCTAATATATGATTAAAATTGAGCCCAAAAAAACAATTTATGGTTACCAAAAAATCTATTCATGTCTGTATTTTTTTTTAACTCAATCACTATCTCTACGACTAATGCGCTATATATATTATTACATATTTAGGTACTATATACGTTATACGCCCCAAATCTCAAAGTTATATAAGTACATTACACAAAATTTTATTCATTTAAATGTTCAGTTAAATACAATTATACTACAGTCTATACTCTATATTTTATATAATACTAAATATTAACTATTTAACTATAGATACATTACATCTTAATAAATTTCAACTCTTCGAAGAATTTACCAAGAGTTATGACTTATGACACTACTGACTACTGTGGAATGTGGATCAACATAATATTATATTATAACATTGATCAGCAAATTAAACCAAAAATAATCTATCAATATCAACCATATTAAAATAATCAATAATAAATAATAATATGTATTTTTTACCTATCACCAAGTACACAAAATAGGATACGCTATAAAAGTGCATTTGATGAATAGGTTTTCTATATAGATATTTACTAGAGCTATATTATTGCAATAATAACCAGCTAGCAATGTTATATAGCCAAAACCTACGTGCACACACAAGGCCACAACCTTTGTAAGCAACGTAGATTTAGATATTATAATATATTATAATATTGTGTTCGGAGTACGTCACACACAGAGCTCTCCAACGTTGTTTTTTTTTTTTTACTTTTTCGACGTTGTATAAATACTTTGTGGCCGTGCGACGAGTATAAAATATAAAAACTACGTATGACACAAACCGAGTAAACAGAACTACAATAACATCATGAACGATCAACAAAGCTGAGATAATACAATTAAAGACCATCTTGTAATAATGTAATGTTATGAGTGGTATATGTACGTGACTTACCTATTATAAAAGAAGGACCTAAAATAATTTTGTGATTGAGTCGAATAACATCACATTATGCATAACATATTTTGAAAACAATATTATATAATATGAGTGCATTTCAATTATTATTCGATACGTTTGAATAACATCAGTATAATATTATTTAGAATACCTACTATTAATTATTGTGTTATTAAGGATAATTTTCATGAATTATTATAATAAGCCATCATTCTGATAGGTACCCTTGATTTTAGTTTGTAGGTATAGGTATTATTTTGTCTACGATCGAAACCTAGACACGCACCTCGGTGACTATAATAGTATAATGATTAATGACACAGGTCAAAAAATTGGCTTTTGAGGTAATAACATCATATTATTAGGTACATGACTTTGGATTGTCCCCGGAGTAAAAATAACAGTGATAAAATATTTAATTTAGAATAATTATAATACGAATAAAATAAACAATGATTTATCATTATTTATAATACATAATAGGTAGGTAGGTATTAGCTATAAATAACATATTTGTATGTGTCTACATAAACATCGGTTTTCTTTTTTATAAATAATGGGTCAGTCATGTTTAAAATATGATTTTATCATTAATAAAACATTTATTAAATAATTAAATATTATTATGTCTATTTGATCAAATCTTAAACACTATATTAAAGTTATTTTTTACAGTGATTTACAAGTTCATTTTTTTATGTTTATAAAAATGCATTATAGTAATTATGAAATACAATTGGTAATTAATTTTGAAATGTTACTTCTAGTTCAATTTGGATAAAAACTTGGCAATGCAAAATACATCCGAAATCATTTCGCTTTTATAATAAATTTATAAATCTTTTGTTATAAGTACGTGACGTGTTGAAATCGTTTGTAATGAATTGCAAAAAAGGTGAAGCTTCAGCAATTGTTATTTTTAATTTTATAAACGATTGTATATAACTTACAAAATAAGATTTTACAACAATGCCTTTTTTTTCATCTTCAGTATAATAGGTATATGAACTATTTATAAAAATCACAACTCATAAGTAGTTTTTTAAACAAAAATAAATGTATATAATATATACTATACAGGGTAACTATATCTATTTAACTAAGAGCAAATTTAAACACTATATATATATACCTATTTCATATTTATTTTAATTTTAATCAATACAAGTATAAATTTCTCATTTTATATGTTAAACATGAATTAAAAAAATAAAAGTAACTTTAAACTTACGTCATCTACAATAGTTGCCAATTGTTCAATAGGCTTACTCGCCATATCACCAATTATAAGAACTGAACTTGGATTGTCTTTAGGCACAACGGCCTTAGCAATTTTCACAAAATAAATTGCTTTAGTTTTTAAAGGAACTGGAAAACTATCCATTGCAAATAATTGTGCAGCCATATTCTAAAAATATTTATTTAGTTTTAATATTATTACTGATACGTATTATAGTTAGTATAGTATAGCATTTAAAAATAAATTGATTTAACAAGATAAAAAAACATATTTTCTTACACAATACTAATTTATTCATTATGAGTTTATTTATTTATATATTATATCCTATAAATGTGGAATTAAACCATTTTAACGATTATTTAATTAAATATTTTGTTCAAAAGATTTTTATTGATTATTAATAAATAAAATAAAATATTAATAAATATTAAATTTAAAATTAGTACATTTGTATGTTAATACAAAGTAAATCATTATTTATATTTTTTTTTAATGTTTCAAAAATTATTATTCAACATTTTTATAATTGCATTCAATGTTTGAAGTTTACAAAATTTGAAAAATTAAAATACAGATTATTTTTTTTTTTAATGTTATACTTCGAATGAAGTAAACGATATATTATTGTTTCCATATAGCTATATTTTTCTTTTAGTTTTATCTAGGTATTTATTATCTTAATGTGACACAATATAACACTATAAGTAAATAAAAATAAAGTAATATAAGTAAGACAATTTTAAATTCTAAACGTTGATGTTTGAATTATAATAAAATTATAAATTAATTGATATTCGTACAAATAAATTGTGAATAGACTATTTTAGATTATATATAATCAAATAAAATGTTATTGGTAAATGGTATTTCATAATATTTATGTGTTTTTCTATAATTTTTTTTTATCATTTATTATTTATTTTATAGAAGATCAAAGTATCACACGTTCCAAATTGTAATTAGTTACTTTATCATGTAATGAAAATAGGTCGTATTCGAGTACCCGATAGATATTTTTTATAATTTGTTCCTATACATAATAAATAATAATATATTATGAATTATGATCTATTTAGGATTTTACTATTGTTTTATATTATAGCAGCTATAATAAAGCTATTATACTTATTGAAGTGTAAAGAAAATAACCAAGATTAGCGGAATAATAGAATTAAATCTATCGTTTAAATGTTTTTAAAAGATTAGAATGAAATTAATTTTTATCATTTTTCAGTAATACATTTTCACCAATTATAAGTACTTTTAAGACGTACAATTATATTTAAACACATTTCACAACCTTTTTTTTTGAATAGGTACCTATAATAATGTTCAAAACTTGTTATTTTTTTTTTTTATTAATTTTATCACATTATAAATATAATATAGCCATGTACCATATAAAAAATGTAATCTATAGATACAAATAAATATTAGATAGGTACTTACTATACTAAAATTTGTCGTATCTTTGTTCAATCGAATTTATTAAAATTCATAATAATCAGTACACTACCGACTAAAACAATTTAAATTAAATATACTCCCTTTATAGTTTATATACCTTGCTCCTTTATATACTAAAAAAAAATTCTTGAATCATATTTTATTATGGAACTTTAAAATTTGAAAAACATCTTAAATTTAAAACTAGTCTCACGAATACCTATAGGCTTATAGGCACACTTATAAATATGTATATTTTTATTTTTTTTTATGTAAAAATGTATTATCCAACACATAACTAAAATAAAATATGTCTTTTATTTAAATTTAAACAGTAGCTATGATGAAAATTTAAATTTATTAACATATGGTTTAATTGCGGTACCTGAAATATAATCAAAACAACACATTCCGGATTATCCAAGAAGTTGTAGACCTTTGAACCCTGTTCTTCTGTCACCATTAATCTGAACCATTTTTCAGATTTAACTTTCAGAGCTTTTATTATATAGTTTCCAAAAAACTCGGGTCGTGGATCTTGTGGATTGTCATTTCCTTCAGACATTTTGTTTAAAAATTAGCATTCAATGTTTATTGATAAAATCCTGCATAATAATGTTATTAAAAATGATATTATTTTAATGTTTTACTTTGATTTCATGATTATTTGGTAAAAACAAATATTATTTCTCAACCTATCTAACATTAAAATACCTCAATATTCACTCAAAAAGACTCAATAATAACAAATTAGTATCGATATTTATTACCATAAAAGTATTATAATTACCTGATTAAGAGTGTACTAGCTGATAATAATACTATATTAATATGATGTATCTGCGTACATAATATTTAACATTACATAGGAACGAAAAGACTTGCTTATTATCGTTCATAGTAGCTAGTGAACCGTTTTGGTGGATGAACAAAATGTCACAGAAAACTTAAGCACGAGACAATATTATATGCAGTCATTTATTGGAGTATCGTGTCTTAAATGTCGTATGCGTGACAAATGCTTCCCAACATTTTCTTAAAGTTTAAATCACGAACGTCTAGTTTTAAATATATTGGTTAAGTAAAATTCTATTTATTTTAATGTATACAAAATAAATAATAACATAAGTATTATTTGTAAAAAGAAATTGTATTATTTATAAAGCTGATATTGATCTTTTACTAGAAGTTACCAAATTATAAGTATCTTCTTTGAAATAAACATTTTTGAAAAATTGATTTACAAATAACAATATTTTAATTTTTTTAATCAAGATTCTTAATATTCTTAAATCTGAATTTCCAAACATCATAGTATAGGAAACTACAAAAAACCATTCGATTCTGAAAAATTGTAAACCCCTGATTTGTAAAAATGAATCTGAAAAAAAAACATGACTGGTTTAGTCACGCGATTGTAATATAATTCCTTATTATGTAAAAGTTTTTTTACGTTCAAAAAAATATATAATATAAATGGATTGTTTATTTTATTGTCATAGTAAACTCGTTACAAATAATGTACTTTACTCTACCCATCTACTGCAAAACATTTTAAACATGCTATAGGCTATAGCCTACTTTTTTCCATTTACATTTTTATACTTAGGTACCAATATTTTTAATATCTTTTTAATTTCATTGCAATTAAAATACTATTATATAGACATTAAACAAGTAAATACTTGAAATGCGTAATTAATTAAAAATTAATGACTTCACGAATTCCATAGTGTGAATACTTCTCAAACGTAAGGCTATTAACATATTTTCCTTAATGTTTTTGGATTATTGTAGTTTTTACATCAAAAGACGGATGTTTGCTCTCAGTCTTAACTTTTTTACGATTGTTTATAATATGTAGATATAAATATCGTAACCATATACAATCTAATAAAAATATCTCCTTTCAATAAAAATTGATTTTATTTCTACATAAACAAGATTAAGCCCAAATCGTGTATATCTATTTTAGTTGTTCA
Source organism: Aphis craccivora (assembly GCA_009835225.1). NCBI lineage: Eukaryota > Metazoa > Arthropoda > Insecta > Hemiptera > Aphididae > Aphis > Aphis craccivora. The sequence goes on along the minus strand of VUJU01003726.1, from coordinate 5,097 downwards.
TGAGTTTTATGTTGATACAACTTATTACTTATGTGAAGGCATCTAATAAATTTGTTATTTAATTAAAATGATAATAATAGTAATTAATAACATCTTATATACATTTTTAATGTGCTTATAAAATCACTATTTAAGTCATAATAGTCTATTTCAAACTTTTGCGATTAAAATAAAAACAAATTAACAATATATTTTCAAAAATAAATCAAGTTTTTTCTAAAAATATTATTTTGTTAATTATTTAAATTGTATGGAAAAATACTTTTTAAAACTTTTCGAAAAAATAATACCTTTAAAAATAATCTCATAATTATTATATGGAATAAATTTTGTATGAGAAAATGTTATGGGTCTTAAACGTACGCAGTGTAATTTTTTAAAGTAGGTTATAAATTATTTTTGCTCGCTGGTTAATATTTAATAAGAATTATATTATTAAAAATAATATATATTTTTAGTGTTTGAAGTATGAAATATTTCATTTGCAATATCACTATTTCATGAAATATTTCACAAAAACGTGAAACATTGAAATTTTTTCAAAGCAAATATTAATGATGGTTATTTATCAATTATTAATTATATAATCTAAAAGTTCTAAATATAATTATTGATATTAATGGAATGAGTGCAGCGATTGACATATTAATACTAGATTGGGAGTCTTGTTTTCGACTATTTATAGCATTATAGTGACACTTTGAAAATGAGGAAGAAATGGAAGAATATAATTCAGACACAGATATAAACAGTACTGAAATAGATGAACTTATGACTATGATTGATTTATAAAAGGTTATTATGTAGTTTATGAGTTTATTATGTTTATTCAGTTTATTATCTATAAAACTATAAATTTAATATAAGATGTATTAAATAATTAAATAATTAAAATATTATATAATTATTATTATTTATATATATTTTATCAATTCTTTATAGGCAGGTGGAATTTTTTGTGTATTATTTATAGACTATATTCCTATTAAAAATTTTGCTACATGGCATACCACATTTATATTTATATATTTAAATAAATAAATGATAAATTGATAAGTATATTATACTAATAATTAATATACAGTACTACAGTGAACTAATGTGAGAATTCAGTATAAATGTATAAAATTGGACCATTTTAACATATTTATATGTTTTTTGTCAATAAAAAAAATATGTTGAATATCAGTTAAATGTATATTAAAGAAAACCATCACTCATGAGTAGTTAGTGATTGTTTTCCCTAATATTATAAAATTGTGAAGTTAACCTAACAATTGCACATAAAAATATAACTTATTTAAAAAAAATTTATATTTTTTAATATTGAAATATTTCATGAAATATTTCACAATTTTAAATTTCATGAAATTTTCAAACACTATATATTTTACAAGAAATACAAATATTAACTAATACTAACCAATACTAATAAGTATTGGTTTCAAAACAATTACATTTAAGTAATTTAGATTTTAATGGTACTACACCATTAATAATAATATTAAATAACAATAATAACATAAGATAAAAATACCAAATATTTTAACAGTTACTACAATTATAAATTATAATAATAAAATAAGTAAGTGATAGTATTGAAATTAATTAAATTCAAATTTTATACCCACCTAACCGAATGGTTTTAATTGTAAAAACATCCGTCAATCTATATGTGTATAAAATAGTTTCAATTAGTAGTTCAATAAAAGTATTCAAAAATTAATTATTATCAACAACATTTGAAATTTAAGGGCCTATTAAAAAAATTGTGACTTTATATTTTCAATAATTGTTAATTTTTGTTATAGAAATATTAAATTAAAACTGAAAAAACAACATCTTTATTTTTAAAGTTTAGTTTTTTTATATTATGACTGAAATTTGCCTATTATAGACCATATTATTATGATTGTATTGAGTTTTATCAAGAATTTTTACATAATTATCTATAAAAATGCACAATATAAAAATCTACCTACTTCTTATGTCCAGCTGATGAACCCTTGTCGAAGTCAAATACATATACTTCTTGAACGCCGAAAGTAAACCAAATTAAGACACAAACATTTGCAAACATTTAATCTAGTTGGCCAGATGGTTGCAGAATGGCTCATAAATATTGTATATTCGAAACTTTTTTTCCTTTATTGTTATATACACAATCAGTACCTCAAGGATACAATAAGAGTATTGGCTAAAATAAAAATTATAATACATGAATAAGCTTGATAAAAGTAGCCACCCAGTGATGAAACTTATAAGTTTTAAGTGATAATATATATACTTACCTATAGTTTTTTTTTTTTTTTTTAATTTGTTATTCAAAGTATAAATATTAATATTTGTTTATTTTTTTCTAAATATTTTAAAACTTTGAATTTCAAGCTATACAATATGTAATATTTTTGAACGATAACAAAATAACTAAAATTATTTTTCTCCGTTAAAATAATAGTTCAAACTATAAAGTGATATACCTACGTCCAACATGCAAGATGGAAATTATTAATTTTATTAAAAATTGAAAGGATCGGGCCGTAAACCATATAATTATATTTAACATTATATAATATGTATATTTAAAATAATATTATTATATATTTTTGTTATATATACCTAATAATATTTCTGATTATAATAATTATACTTAGTCAATATTAACAACAGTGTACAATTAACAATACCGAACGTTTGAATGTATTTTATCTCATATACGATATAATATATACCTACTATAATTATATGAATACGTGGGCTATAAGTGAGCCTCAAAGATTTTTTTTACAAAATTGGTGGTCCGCACAACTAAAAAAATTGGGAACCGCTGGTATAAACTATACATTAAACATATAAACAAAATAAATAGTACCTATCTACCAAAATTACGTTATACTCATTAGGTATACATACTGGTAAGTATATCTATGCAATACATTTATTTGTCCAATATTTAATAAAATTCAATTTACACTTATAATTAACCTACGTGATTATATTTAAATTAAGAATATTTAATAATCAGTCCATATTATACGCATATTATGATGTGTTTACTTTTCCAAAGTTCTCGGGTTTTTCTTCCAACAAAATCGATTCCGTCCTAGAACCATAGAAACAAATATCATAACACGACGATATGGCGTCTGGTCGGGTGGAAAACTATAATAGTGTGTTCAATGTGCATGCATCCTTTCTAGACCAAAATCGACTTCTTTGTATACATTAAATTCATATATAAATGTCTGTGAGTGTAACACATCGCGTTTCACATAATAGGCTGTTCTGGATAAAAGAGAAAAACAGTTTACATTTGTACACAGAACCACAAATATATTAATTGTCAAAACATAATTTCAATTATAACATAATAATAATTTGTACAAATATTTTGAAAAAAAAATATGAATTCAATAATCGTTCCCGAAAGTTTACCGGAGATATTAAAAAAATATGTGAAAGCTGCGATCCGATCTCAGCCTGAAGACATAGTTAGTTGGTCTGCGGAGTATTTCAAAAGTGCAGACAGTCAATACGTTTCATTGACTACAAAAAAAAGTATTAACACTAAACAAACACAAGATCGAACTCTATTCAGAATATTAGCTTTTCAAGTAAGTAATCGACAATATACTTAGATAGTATATATTAAGTTGAATACCTGATACCTATTCACTGTCACTTATGTAATTATTTGTTCATAATAATTGTTTCAGCTAGGTACCACTATAGGTACTAAAGAAAGAATAGAAGAGGTGTGGTCAGACTTATCGCTAGATTTCAATCTATTAGAACAAATTTATACGATTGGAGATTTTCGTGCGGAACACGTGGACATGGTAGAATTTTTGGGTATAACTTTTGGACATTGGACAAAAGTAAGATACATTTCTAATAATTAAAAACAAATCTTAATAATATCTAAAAAACATATTTTTTATTATTTTGATGAAAATACAAAATATAGACTTATGACTAGGTAATTATTCAGAAGACCTACTAATATAAATTACGTATATCAATATTAGATATAGGTAGGTACCTAATAGTCGTTATCAAATATCAACTAAGATCTGAGTCATAGTAAATAATAATTAATTAATGTTCATATTCGTATTTGTGCAAATATAATAAATATCAATTACAAGACATTAGAAAATTTTTATCCTGTGTCCGATAATCATAAATAAAAACAGATAACCATAATAATCATTATTTAAAGAGTTATATTATGGTATTACAGTAATATAAAAAGTGGTATGTCATTATTTAAAGCTGTATTATTCTTTATTAATTATTGTTTATAAATAATTGATAGACGATAGCATAATAACTTTATCAGTTATTACTCATTAATCATTATCTATGTTGTTATATATTTTTATCTGCGATGTTTTATTTACTGCATGAAGACTAGAGATCTCTGGTCTTCATGGTTTACTGTTTGTAATAAATTACGATAATAATAAAAATTAGGCAATAAATTATACGAATTTTTTTATTTATAACGAAATTACATATTATCTAATATAGACATATAATAATAGTATATAACTATTGATATATACCATATTATGCTTAAGACTCAAGAATACGATATAATTTCTACCAATTGATTAAAAATTTTAAAATGTGAAAAAAAAAATGACGAACAAATTTTACTGTAACAATAACAATGCCATACGTATATTGTTGATACGTCAAACAAATCGTGACGTATCTATTCATCAGTGTTTGATTAAATTTATTTATTTATTTCAGTCGCTAAAAGAAACCATATTATTGTGCTGCGAAGCATTCTGCAAGTGTTTGGCCGCCGACGGTTATTTCATGCACGTGGACGTCGCCTGCAAGCTCTACGGTTACCTCGCGAAGTTGGATTGTTCACTTCCGGACGACGATTACGCAGGTCAGTCGTATAAGCTACTACGTGACGATATTGTACCTCAGTGCTCAGTTCTATATTATGTTATATTTACGTGCCCACTGCTCCATGGGCGTAGATAGGAAATATTTTCGGAGGGGGTTTTGGTCTAGATATAGGTACATTAAATTTAATTCACAATATTATATATTTTAAATTTGTTTATCTTTAAT
>VUJU01003725.1:0-23624 GCA_009835225.1 Aphis craccivora | reverse complement strand
CAATTATTTAGCTCACTATCAAACACTGGACCACAAATATTCCTCAGTATTTAATTTTCAAAAACTAGTAGCCTTTTTTCTAAATGTATGGTAGTGGGCCATATTTCACAACCATAGGTTACCATTGGTCTTATTATGGTCATGTAATATACACATATAAACAGTAAACACTGTGGATATTAAATCAATAAACGAATAAAAACATAATTATAAGTCCTGATTTTGGAGGTTTTACAATACTTCATTATGATAAAAATTTGAACAAATTCAAAATAATTTATAATATTGTTAAATAAATACCTATACAATTATCAAAGTTTTATAAAATACAATAATATTATGTGTAAATGAATACTAGGTATATTCTCAACACTTGTATTTGTTGAATACATTTATAAAGTTAGGTATAGAACTTTAATGTTAGTTTCAAATAACCAATAGTATCCACTATCCATGTAAATTAATATGTTTTATATATAATATTACTGTACCTACATTTAATCGGTGGTTTATTTTCCAGGTACCTACATATTTACCTATACTTAAAAAAAATAATTATATATTATAGTCACTGAAATATTGAAATGATACATTTCGACGTGAACTAACTCACAATCAATAGTAACGGATTTCTTTTCACACACTTACTGTATTATAATACATAAATACATTACATTACAGTAAATCTACCTACCCATAATTATGTATTGTTTTCCAAATTAAATCGACTAAATAAAAACTGCACGTATAGTGCATCTACATAATACAGGAAGTAGACTAAGTAGGAAGTTATTAACCCACTTGGTTTGTTCACTTTTTGCAAGTGTATCCGGCTACTGATAAACTATACCGGATGAATATTAATAAGAATTTTTACAAGACAGCGTGCGGATAAATTTTCATATGAGCTTAGAAGAGCTGCAGAAATGTTGTTCAACTTCGAAGGGTTAACAAAATATAAATAAATAAATGTCCGATAAAAAAAATAATATATTTAAGTTTCCAAACTATAAACCTACCTATATTTTATTCTTAATATTATATTCATAGTGACTTATCATAATGTCAAACCAATGAAATAATGACATCACGATTATTATGTAAAACGATAAGTAGGTCCTAAATATAAATTATTATAAATGATTTTACGTCTTATAAATTCTATTTGTCACAAGTATTAATATTTAACAATGATAAAAATTATACAAATTGTATTATGAACTACGCGAAATCGTGATAAATTCGCTTAGAAATACGAATATTACACATTTACACGTTGATATAATATTTAAAACTATTATTCCTAGTAAGCAGGTACACACAACAAATATATATATATTTGACAATCACCAACAGAATAGTTATCAAAATATTAAAAATCATCAACATTTATTTATCAAATGTTTTTAGCCAACAGTTACTAAAATAATATATTTAGAACATGAAAAAAATGTCATAGAAATATAATATAAATGATAAAAGTTTACTTATATTAGGTACCTATATTATATTATAATTATAGCCACTGATGAATGTTCTTTAAACATTTTTATAAATTAAACTGGAAAATCATTATCTACGACAATACGCATTTGTACATATACCTTTGTGTGGGCATGTTAAACATACATTTAAGTTTATTATAAAAATACATTTAAAAAACAATTAACAAGAGGATATAAGTACTAAAATTCTGCGCAGACTGTAGATTGTTAAAGGATAATATTAATATTAATTAGAAAAAAAATAATACTTTTCCAGATCATTTAAAGAGAGTGTTTATAAATAGATAATTATTTTTTTATTATACCTAAAGTACATTTACCTAATTGTAAAACATTTAATTTGTGATAGTAAGTATAATAAAACATACAATTTACAATACTGAACAATTCATAAATAAAAACTTGTGTTGATAATTGGTATACTTAGACTAAATGAACTATTTGTGAAAAGGCGTCATTAATTTGACATAATCTGGAAATTAATTTTTTGAAAAACTGATAATATTTGTTTTTATTTAATAATTTAAGAGAGTAATAAACCTATAATAGGTTAAAATTGTTGAATAAAATAATTAACTGATTAATTAAAAACGTATTTCCATTAGTAGGTATGTTTACCAAAAAAGTTATTTTATTATAATTATGCTATTACTTAAAAATTCGACTTATCAATATGGTCTTTAAATAAATTCTTTGGACTTATAATATATAATATATGTATATTAACAAATGTGTTGATGGTGCATTGAATTGCCTAAAATTATAAATTATATATAGGTACATAATTTTCTAAAGTACCAATGTACCCCACTATAGTAACGTTATCTTTTTATTAATAGCCATTCAATTTTCATATTAATTTTTTTAGATTTTGAACGAAGTAATGAATGTATTCATTTTACAATAATATGTGTTTTTTTTTTTGTTTTTTCTGTTTTTCTGTTTTTGTGTCTGTGTACAGCATAACTAGTCGAAATAATGCAAAAGTCAAAAATAGACATTTTCCAACAGTTTTCAAAAAAATCGAGAAAAACAAAAAAAAAAAAAATGACGGAAAAACGGGAATTTTTGCGCAAAACCAGTTTTCGACCAAATCAATTTTTTTATATGGTTCTAATTCAAAAACTAATCACTGTAAATACTTGAAATTTTCACCATTTGTTTATGTTACCGTTATTAATACATGACTGAAAATATTTTGAGTCATTTATAGACCACGGAAATTTTCGATTTTTTTTTTTGAAGTGTCAGGATAGCCAAAAAAACTTGAAAATTTAATACGAGATTCCTTATGAGTTGTTCTTATTGTAGTTAAAAAAAAATCATTTTTTTTTATAAGCGTGTATAATTAGTTCGAATTTTTACGAAATCTGTCGAAAACGCGAATAATTGCAAGTAATTTTTAAGTTGAAAAATCATAAAATTTTTTGTGTTAATAACTAAGAATTAAAAATACAACACTAAGTTTTCCATAAGTTTTCCTTCAAGTATCTATAGAGAAAACTTGAAGCATCATTATAGGAAAAATTTTAAGTGCATTTGAATTTTAAATTTTTACGAAATAGCGTAACGATAACGATTTATCCTCAAACGATTTTAAATATTTGTTATTATTAAAAAGTATAAGTCTTAGATACTTGAAAACTTTACCAGTTATTAAAATTGACGTTTTCTTTACGTGATTTAATTTTCAAAATATTTTGACTTTTTTTGAACTATTTATAGACAACTGAAATTTTCAATTTTTCTGAAAATTGTTTTTGAAGTGTCGATAAAATCTTTTTGGCCCTATCAAAATACTGGAAAATTTAATGCAAAGTTCCTCATAAGTTATTCTTATAGTGATTAAAAAATTATTAGAATACATAATCACAATTTTTTTAATTAGCATTTGAAGTTAAAATATTTACAAAAACCATAAATTTTTGTAAATTATTTTGTAGGTATTATTCATAAAAATTTTTGTAAAATTAACTAAGAGTTGAAAATTCAATACAAGATTTTCCATAAGTTTAGCTTATAATAATTATAAAAGAACTTAAATTCTGGTGTATTCAGGCCATTAAAACATAAACCACCTTTTTCACCAACCACTGGAAATTATATCCTAGGCTGACAAATCATCTTCGTTCAGAATCGTTTTTTGTATACAATGACAACTATCATTGGATTCAAATTTAACACTCCTATAATATATAATAATGATCCACACGGCACCTAATGTACAGCAGAGCAGTTCTCACTTGCCCGCTTTTTTTAACCTTAATGTTAAAATAGTACCTATAATGAAATTAAAAAAAGATAATTCATTTTAAGGTCATTATTTTTAAAAGTGAGATAAATTCAAAACACAACAATAAATATATTGTTTTTTTTTTTTTAACAATTCAATAAATTAAATTAAATTTTTTCGTAGATATTTTTTTTTAGTAAAAAACTCTTAGTTTAAGATATATCTTATGAGTGAAGATTTATGACCAATACCGACAAAAGCTTTTTTAAATTTAATAATAGAATATAATAAAATAGAAATTAGTAATATTAAATGACTTGATTATAAACATTACTAGCAGTTGATTATTTTTCTAATTTTTAAATTAGTATTATCTTAGAATACTTCACATTTATTTTGATTAAAGAAGTAGTCAGTCGACATATTATATAACTATATAAGTTATAAATAACGCATATTAAAGTCAATTATCTATATCACAAATCAATCCAACATTAAATTATGTATAATTATATGATGACGTTTAAATTTGTACAAATCTGAAATAAATATAAGTACCTAATTGTTTTAATGTCAAAATATAAATTAGACATAAACATTTTACATCTTACCAATAATTGCAGCAATATAGATAGGTGATAAACTAAAAGTAAAATCGAAACAGAATTTATTAAGCTTATTTGCATTATGTGGACGATGATTAATGTTTTAATTTTCCTTTTTATTCAAGTTGTAGAATTGTTTTATAAAAACAAAAATTGGCTTTATACTCGTACCACCATTTATTATTATTTATTTGTTGTTTTTTTTATAAGATTGTTTATATATTTTTCTTTTGTTAAAGGGCTTAAGCCTGTAAAATAAAATAAATAAATAATATTATTAGTCGTTCTGAATAGGTATATAAAATATATGTATAATGTATATATATTTACATATAATATTATAGAACGGGCAAATAAAATAATTGTGTATTTTATTGTTTTTTTATAAATTAAAGTGAGGAGATTAATTTAATATGGCATTTATAAATATAAAATACGTGTCTTAAATAATATAATGTAATTAATAATACGTGCATTATCCATTGTCGGATGTTGTTCTGATTTATATTTCATTTGATATAGATTATAATATAATTTTTATTTAGCGTTAGGTTAGAACTTGGTTGAAAATAATATATTTTGAACTTAATTTCGTTCAAAATATAATCATAATCATCTTTAATATATAGATAATTTCTTAAGCATGTATAATTTTATCATAATGTGATTCATCGACATATTGACACAACAAGAACAATCCTATTTTATATTTTATTCAAGATTATTTCTATTACTTTTGTAGATATTATATTTTGATTCATTATAATTAATTTAACTTATGATTAGAGAAATTATGAAAATGAATGATTATCACATCACGTATTGATGAATTAGATTATACACAAATTAAATCAATAGATAACTTTTAGAATTATCTACTTAAAATAACTAAAAAAAAATATATATATATGGTTGGGTAATATACAAATAAATTACAACAATATTTATAAATTTAATATTATACTTAGGAAAAAATTTATTTATTTTTTCCTTGAAAATAACACGTGTAGGCAACCAAACATTTATATAATAACAGAAGTATTCACATATTTTAAAATATAAATCCATTCATCTATTAAAATATTATTATAATCAAATAGTTAATTAACTATTTCGAGTGAATTGGTTTGATAAAATATTTGAATGAAAATCGCATATAAATAAGAATTAAAGTGTGCAAGAACTTAGCATAAAAACAATTATTGGCTCTGATTGTCCATTAATTAATTTAGCCTATTTTTTGTTAATAAAAAAGAAAATCAATACAACTATATTACTCTGAGGAACAAAACAAAACGTGTACATAATAATATATGGATTGATTATAATATTGCTTCATAATAGTTTTATTTTTTCTCAGGAGATTTAGCGTTTTTAGAAACGTTCTGTGATCCTTTATTAGTACGTTTTGGGGCTACTGGTGGATCGTTTGAGACTGATGGTGTGGAATCATCAACAGAGGTTTGGGTTGCTTGAGGTGTTTCGGCAGGTTGCGATAAGCATTTAACTGGATCGTCCACTTTGGGTACAGGTGTATTGGATTGAAGCGAACTTTCTTTAAGTTTTGAGGATTCTTTTGACTCTGTACCAATATCAGAAGACGGCGTTTCCTTTCCAGGATCAACTTGTTCTTGTTTCGGCAATTTTTGTTCCACTGATTTTAAAGTGCACGTGTCAGATTCCGGTAGTTCTTTTACAAGTTCCGCAGATTCTGGCTTAGTCGATTTTAACTCCTCCGACTGTTGGGATTCTTTAATAGGCACATCGGATTTTGTTGTTTCTTCTACAGATTCTACAGCTATTGGTTTTATTGTTTCTTGAGCTTGGGTAGCGGTTGTAATCGGAGGTGTTGGTGCAGTAACAGTAGGAGTATCGGGTGTCTTCAACTCTTTCAAAATATCCTTGGATAGGTCAAGCTTTTCCAGTTGTTTAACAGCTAAATTACTACTATCAATTTCAATTTCAGAACTCACTGGTGGAATAGTAGTTGATGTTTTTTTCAAAGCAGATTTTAATGGCTTTGGTTCTTCAGTATGTACAACTTCTGGCGCTGTAGGTGTTTTTACGGCAACAGTCTCAATACTTACTTCTGGAGTACTTCCAAGAGTTTCATTAATTTTAGACCATATATTAGAAAAGCTGTCTCTGCCTAAATAGTCCATGTTTCCTTGTTCCCAAGATTGACGTCGAAGAAAATCTTCTAAAGCTTTTTGTTCAGCGGTTTTTTCACCCAATGATACCCTTGCAAATTGTCCAGCCAAACCACCCTGAAAAAAGGTATACATTTAAAAGTATATAAATTGAAATAAGAATGTTTCTAAAATGTATTTTATAGGTAAGTATATTTTATACATGTAACAGTATATTGAATTGTACGATTGTGTACACTTAATAATTATATAATACTTACATCTTCATGACAAGTCTGGTCCTTAGGTACCTCGCAATGTGTCGGAGAATCAGGACGACAGTTATTTACACTTAAACTGGAGATAGGGTTATTGGGAATATCATCAGAACATGCAGGATTTTGTTTATTACTTATTGACCGCTCTGGCTCTGGCATTTGCATTTGCTTTTTCTCATTGAATTCTCTTACTTCTTCAAAATGTTCACTATTCTGCTCATCATGTCCAAATGTATTATGTCCTTCCACTAGTTCCACTAGATTATTCTGAAAACTACAGTCTCTTGTTTGCTCTTCCGTATGAACGTTATTTATACAGTAATTATTTTCCACCTCCTGTTCACAATGACTATTCGAATATACTTCCACCAAATTTCTATCACCATCAATATTTTTTTTTTCAATTTCATTATTTGTTTCCTCAATTTTTTCTACCAAATACTCATCCCAAGGGTCAATAAAATCATAATGATCCTCTTTTGGAGGATCATAAGAAGGAATATAATAATTATTTGAAGTATTGTTATCAGAAGTATAATTATTATCAGGAGTGTAATTATTTTCATTATAAGGAGTATAATTATCAGACGTATTATTGTTATTATGGGATTTAGGATAAAAATCATAGGAATAACGGCTACTGAGGCGACTTTCTATCTGTGTAAAAAGCAAAAACAAAACAAAACGGTGCAAGTTACTTGTGTAAAATAGAACATGTGAAAATAAATCATTAAAAAAAATACACCATATAAAACTAAATGAGCGCATGCAAAAAGCCAAATAACCATTGACAGAAGCCCCAGCAGCAGTTATGTAGGATGAGCATGTATAATTTAAAAACTAAATGTTAAAACTAATATCTAGTAAAGCGTTTAATCACATTACATACCATTTGGAAGTAGACGTAACACTGGATCTTTTGAATATTCCTATTTGAGCTTTATACAACACAAGTTAGTTTAAGCAAACAGTTAAAACAATGATCTTAGTACATAGTTATTCGATCCCAAAATGTAAAGGTAAACCTTATAAATTGACGAATTTAGTATTACTCATGTAATATAATATGTTACCATTTCGGTGGACAGTCCAGGATGTACATGATGACAGAATAAATCCCACCAAAGTTGTAATAATTCTTGTAAACCAGACCCTCCGTGTGTTGATGTTACAAGTCTAGTTTCAGTATTAAACGACTGGAGCCAGGGTTTACTGGAAGCTATAAAGTGAACGATCTTCATATTTTGGCCAAACCTGAAAATGTCGTTTAATTATTTAACACTTCTAAGCAAAGAATATTAATATTAATTTATTAATTTCCTACTGTTTTAATGCTGGTAAATATGAATACGTAGATGACCAAACAACATTGTAGGTAAACGATAAATGTTTTGAAATATCTGTGTTGGACCATTCTTTGAAAAACATATTTAACAACCCTTGGTCTCCGCCTAAAAAAAAGACGCGATCAAATTCAATTTCACTATCGCTGTTATAATAAAATACACGTTACCATCGAATGATCCTCTGGTCCTTGCAAATTCTAACAACTGGCCAAACGTGTCCTGAGAAGGTTTATACACAAAAACACCAGAGTTGAAACAATCTGGCCACCCTGGATCCGGAGCAGCCGATAATTCTTCACGTTCAAATAGTTCATCACAGTTTTGCAACACCTTTTACAAATAATTAATTTGATAAAATATGATGCTCAATGACGCACTTCCTAAATCAATTTTCTGTACAAAGTTCGGCTAAGAATTGTTTGTATTACAATCAAATTGAACTTTGTAATCATCGATTTATATATTTGTTTTATGTACTTCGGTAAGTATTGTTTTCTAGCAATATAATTTTTAGTAATTAATTTTAATTTTAATTATGTATATATACACATAATATATATATACATAATAACGAATAATATATTATTAATATATTACAGCAATCCATATGTTTACGCTTTTATTTTTTATTACACTCATATTATCGACACAACATTACGACTTAGGTACCTATATTATATATTATTGAGGCTTACAGTTTGTCAAATTAGAAGTGTGTGATACTCATTAGAAGAAAATATTATATTATAGTATTCCAAGCATCAAAAAAAGTGAATTATTATTTTACATAATTATAGCATTACTTTAAAGGATTTGTATAAGGGTATTAAATTGTCAATATCAATGAAATACTTATATTGGTAAAACGTAAATGCAAACATAAAATAATTTGTTTTAATAATTTATTTGTATAGGTGACCTATTCATAAGTACTGCGTAGCTCTAGCCTATATAGTAGGATTGTAGGAAATGTTTTATTAAGCAATACATAATTCGCCTACATATGTAGCACTATTACAATATATAGTCAAAATAACATTAAGCAGTATTTTTGTAATCTCCAATTTTTATAATACACTTCAGTACATTAATGTAAATGATTCACGCATTTTAAACATTAAAACCGTGTAAATGTGCAGGGACTTCAAATTCTTTGGAACGACCCCAAATACAAAATGTCTCAAGTGCTCCGACATTGGCAAGAGTCTAAAAATACTAATAAATAACTATGTTGAATAAATATACATTTTAGTAACTACGCATAATAATCTAAACTAAAATTTGCCACTGATTAGACACTATTAGATATATCAAAGAAAATTAAAATTACCAGTAGTTAATAAATTTACATGTGACATGCACAGTGTACACGTATATAAAACAGTGTCATCTCATTAAAATATTAAAATTATAATTTCTTGAACAATGTACCAGTAACCAGTTATGTACGTATATTTATAGATGAGAAAATATTTTGAAATAAAAATATTGTTTATATTTATATACGATAGAAAATTAGTAGATGACATTTTTCTTACAAGTGTTAAAATAGATAGGTATAAGGATGTTGTCGCCATAATGATGAATTCCATACATCAACGTTATCACCACCACTACAAACTAATATACCCATGGACGCCTACATATATTTTTTTTAGGAGCAGCATTGGTTTTTATTTTAAACCAAAAACATTAATGAGTATTATCGATTATTAATAAATGAAAGTATATTATGTATTTGAAAAAAAATATATTATCATATAAGTAGTCAAATACTCAAATATAGTAAAAGTATTATATTATGTATAATATTATACAATATTTTACAAGTCACACTAATTAATCTAAAATGTAATAATATCTACCTAGTTGTTAAATCAAGAATTTAATAATTATTAAATTTCTTAAATTCAAACTTAAAACGCAACAGTTGAGCTTACTTTTTACAAATTATTTAGAATATCCTTAAAAATATTGTTTACTTAAAAAAAATTATGATAATTTATCGAGGAAATGTATTATTGTTTTTGGAGCAAATTTGGTGCACTTGAACTATAAAGTATAAATTATAATTATTATAATTTATAACATGAATAGTATATATAATTAATAATTATACATACCGTCGGGGTCATAATATGAATAATAATAATAAATAATAATACATTATTCGGTATTCTGTAAGAAAATTGATTACCTACCTAGCTAGAGGTAATAAATACTAACAAATCCCTTTGTTTTAATCGACTCACCAAGGGCGTAGGTAGGAAATATTTTCGGAGCTAGGTGGTTTTGGTCTATATTCATTACACATATTCATCTAATTCACAATATTTATTTTAGAATTGTTTTATCTTTAATTTCGGGGGGTGTTTGAACACCTAAAATATCCCCTTGCCTACGCCCGTACACCGTGAGTACAATGTATTAAAGTATAATAAGAAAACTGTTGCTTATACCAATGTGTCTGCGTCGAGGAACACGCATTTATCGTAATTGGTAAACGTCCAGCAATGTAGTTTGGTGAAAGTCACTCCTAGTTCGGGACGACACATCAGGGCCAAGTGTGTTTGATCTCTAGAATCCAATACGTCCACTACTTTGACTTCATCGAATACGGCTTCGATTTGTTGTCTACAAAAATATTAAAAAAAAAATTATTTATAATTTACATGGAAAAAAATGTGAGTGGAGCAAAAACTTTATGTCATGCGTTTCGTATATTCAATCATACTTCATGGGGGCCGTTACGCCGGGTGTGATTAATATTGCTAATTTGTGAACTGTCTTAACGGTTTTTAACGAATGCGCTAGGACCAACGCTCCCAAGGAATAGGAATCGTTTGTAGCTAATGTCACCCATGCATTGTCTGAAAATAATTGAAAAGTACATTATCAAAATGAATGTTCGTTATATTATAATGATGATATGTTTTTAAATACTAAATTAAAAAAACCAACAATTTGCAAACTCTCATATGTAAATTAATATTAATCAAAAGAAAATAAGTAATTGCTTTACGATCCTTCCAGTTCAATACACGCATCCCTAAATATTATTGTTTAAAGTTTGACTAATGATTAGATCTATAATCGATTCTAATTTAGTTTACAGGTGTGTTTATCGGTTATTTTGAATTACTGACACGTATGTTCTATAATCAATATACTAATTTATCAATACAAATTAATAGTACATAACAATATATATTAACTTTTAATAGAATAACCATGGTAAGTTATAAAATAATAATTTATTATACTTTATGGCGGAGGCATCATATTATAATATATTTTTAACGTATGGTTTAATTTTTCAATCTCGCAACTATTGTTAAAATTTATAATTGCAGCGATTGTGATTATAAGTAAATATTTATTTTTCATTGATTAATAAATTAAATACAATCGACTATGAGATCCATAGTGATGGTTTGCTTAATAATTTTCCCATACCTATAATAATACAGGTTGTTACTTTTGGTCAACAATTATTTAGTAAACAATTCAAAAGTAAACATTTTTTTTTTCAGAGTTTAAATCTAAATATGATTCAATTCGGTCGTCTTATTATAGTTACTTTTAAAATAGTTATATCTGTATATATGGTTTACAAAACCTTTTTCATTGAAGATCGTACAGAAAGTTCGTCATTGTTGAACAACTGGTGTACGATTGGTTTCTTTGCACTCGTAGAGTATATTACTGACAAGTATGGCCATGTATTTTATGTGATTTAAAATTGAATTTGCTCTGTGCGGTAAATGTATAGTAATCATATTATAATTTAGGACTAGTTTTTAAATATTATACTATGTTCTATAATTATTACCAAACTGTTCGAAAATAGAATATAGTTTAAGAAAATAGCCAACAATAAACTCATTTCAACATACGATGGTATATTCCTTTTTAATTTTCAGGTTGTTTAACTGGTTACCATTTTACCAAGAAATTAAACTTGGCATTGTATTGTGGCTATACTTTACATTTGGGATTCAACAGTTGTATACTAAAATAGTAAAACCAGTGTATCAACATAGTAGCTCGATGTTAGATCGTTTTACGACCATTACAGACATTATGTTCATGAATTTTGGACAAATATTTTGGAATTTTACAAATCGTGCAGTTTAATCACAAAACTCAAATGAATGTTTACATTTAAAACCTCACACAGCTTATTTAAATTAATATAAATAAATACACTGAGTGATTTGTTTATCAGATATTTTGATGAATGCGGCAACATATTATATAAATTCATTTTTTTAATGTCAATAATAAAAAATAATGTTCGATAAACCTTATTATTTATTCAATGTTATTTCTAGTGGTAAATAGTCGATACGATTTCATATGATAATTTTGTAAAACGATGTCAATATATATGATAAACAGAAAATTTGTTATTATTCCTATATATAGTTTTATGTATTTGTCATTAAACTTTGTTGAAATTCATATGTGCACACAATTATACCTATTAATAAATATATTTTTATTATTCGTAAAAAAGTAGAGATAAAGATGACACAATTTTTTTTAAGTACATTTAAAATTTGGAACTATTCCAATGCTTGTTATTTTGGCCAATATAATATATTACGATTCAGCTATGAACTATCGATTATTTGAACCACAAACTAGGCAATTATAATCTATAATTTATAAGTTATAAGTATAATCGTAATTCAAATTCATAATATAATACATTATGAATTATCATATATTATATAGTGTTATATAGTAGAGCCAATAGATAATTAAAAATTACTAGAACACGATTAATAATAGACTATTAAAACATTTTAATCAGGAATCTAAATTTTAAAAGATGTGAATTTTTAATAATTATTGATTTATTAGATTATAATATAATTATGTACTATTACATACATTAACAGGTGTGTGCAACATTTTTTTTATAGATTTATCAATCAACAACAATTTCATTTTGTAGAATTGACTCAGTACAATTGTTGAGCCTAACTTATTTTGATTCAATAATTATTTCATATTCTAATCAATTAAATTTCATATATATATATGTATGTATATAATATTGTAATATGTCATAAAATCGTGTGTGAAAGTGTTAAATAATTATACAATCGATAATTATTATTATTATTATTACTTATTATATTGATTCTTATTCATTTAGAATTTACTTTTGTCTATAATGTATCATACAAATGAAATAAAATTAGTTTTGGGCATTCAAATATGCTAACAGTACTAACATAATATGATATTATGATACGATAGGTACCTACGTCCCATGTCTTATTACACTTATTGGTGGCACTGTATTTATGTTAGTAGTTAGAGTATAGTAATGTTTGTGTAGTAATAATATTTTGTGGTTATGATAATAAAAAAAAAATTATTATTATTTTTGTTAGTTTAAGTAATCGAATATTATATATAGCGAACAATTAAGATAGTATAATCTCTAACCTTTTCCTTTTTATTTTTGAATCCTTTAATTGTAGTTTATACTCGTATTTATTCAAAATGTTTAGTTAATGTGCACAAAAAAAAAAAAAAAAAATCAAATATTTAAATTTGAAATAACTGTATGAATAAATAACATTATTTTAGATTCTACACTGTGAGTGGAGCAGTGATGATTGTAGTATAGTTTTACATTGTGTGTGTTTTGTTTCTGTCATCATTTTTTGGATAAGCAAAAATGTATCAATCTTTAACTTGTATGAACTATGTTAATTCTGTTAACAAATTAATAGGTAATCGATAAAAAGTCAAAAGTAAAAGAATTTCCATCATATACTTTTCAAAAATAAAAAAATTCATTAAAATTCATCTTTTGTATAATGGATCTAAAACATTATATTTTTATCCCTGAGTCAACGAAAAAAATGTGTGTAATTTAAACATTTCAAGTTAAGGAAAAATAGTAACCTAACCATTTTTTTTATTATTATTTTGCTATTATCCAAAAAATATTATTATACACAAAATAGGTATTAAGATATATTTTAAACTATTAATACCATGAAACACCAGTAGTGATATAAAAATAAACCACTAAAAGCTACATAAATATAAAATAAAATATCCTTAAAAATACTATACTCAATGGCGGGTATACTCGATACTTAGTACTGGTAAAGCAAACAAAAATCATCTAATATTTTTTTTTTTGTTTTCGAATAGGTACATTAAATGAAATTAATAAAATTCATATGAGAAATAACCTTTAAATAATTTTGAATTACATTAAATAGGTACGTCAAAATTTATGCAAAGTACCTTTAGTTTTTAATTCATTACTTATAAATAGATACTTTAAAAACTATATTATAAACTTAATAATAATATCGGCCTATGAAGCCAAAGATTTGTTTTAACTAATAATAATAATAAGAAGAAGAAATAGTAGGTGTTTTATTTTAATTCAACTGTACAAATTGCATTTTCTTTAAATAAATTAGGGTCAGCCTAGGTCATTTTTTGAGTTATCTACATAGAAATGACTGTACTAAATTGTAACCAATCACAGTTTAGAAATTAAATTATTATATTATATATTCCGGCATTTGACTTTGAATCTAAAAATAACATGATAAGACGTTTGAGCCATTAAAAAATATAAATATATAATATAATCTAAAGACCTTCAGGTAAATAGTAAATTATTAGATCCCTAGCTATTATATTCAAATATACCTACACATAATATACCTACGTATAAAAGTTCTTTCGCACAATTAATCTAAATGTTTATTTGTAGTTATCAGAGTTAAAGTTTACTAACGCACGAACATTTTAACAGCATGTGACTGTACAAATTTACTATACCTATTATAAAATAATAATATCATTTTATTAAAGACAGTTGCTATTATAAAATACTGATAATGAATCAATATAATATTTTATATTATTACTATGAACGTTGGCTATAAAATAGTTCATGGGTATTCATTGCGTAAGAAAATTAGTTTTGGAAAAAGTATAATATAAGATAATATAATATATCTATTATTATAGATGTATGGGTACCTAATAGATATGTATTATCTACCTATAATATTTGGTTATCAATCGATGAGATTAACGAGATTTATTTTTTCGATTGTTTTTAAACATGTTAGAGTAAGTATTTCATTTAAAATTATTAACGTACCTACTTAAAAGTAATATTAGTATACTTATAATTTATAATTTATGAGTTATGACTTTATGAGTATAGTCAGTATAGAAATCATTTTATTATTTTATTTTACAATGTTGTACAATGTAATACATTGTTTTAATTTATTAATGAAATTGAACCATATATTTATGAAATTTGACAATTTTTAGACATGTTTAATCATCAATAAGTATTTAAATTTAAAATTATATTCATCGTGTATTAACATATTTATTTATTAACTTAATATCTATGATGCTAATGAATTACTTTTAATTGCGAACTTTGGAGTACGTAATCTTTATGCAACGTAACTTTAGAGATGTGAGAGATACTGTGAGTATTAAAGCATATAATTTACCTTTAAATAAATTATAGTCGTTACCACTTATCGCAATATAAGACGAGTACCAACGGCTTATATTCAATCGTCAAGTTCAGTTAGTACAATACTATTAAATTTAATGAACAAGTTCAGTTATAATTTGAGTAAGTAGGTATACTCAAGATCATTTAAATTACGATTATTATGTAATTACTAATTATGGTCAACATTCAAATCAAACAATTGATTTAAAATCAATGGAAATTAATTAATTATGTATATATATATATATATTTTTTTTTTTTTTTGAGAAACCCATTTATAATACTTTATTTATCAAATTATACAAATTGTAAAATAAATATTTTATTCAACTTTCAATAATCTAATTTAAAATCACCTTAAATACCCATATAAAAATTTACACGCGTTTGCACAAAAGTTATCATGTCAATTGGTTATAGTTATTGCTTATTACCTTTTATTCATTTATAATTAACATTAACCTGTTAGGACTGGCTTATGAAAAAATATGGTACTTAATCATAATTATAATACACTGTCTAAAATATAAATAGTTTCATCTTTCTTTATCTGAGATTTTTTAACCAGTAAAGTACAATTTAGGGCACCATTGAATTAGTATCAGATTCAGTAAACCCAATAAATATTAATACGTTTCAATTCTTAAGTACAGAATCATTCAACGATTTTTTATTGTAATATACTAATATGACGTATTTTTGACAAGTCATTAAAAATAATTAGCTATCGATAAAATTGTAATTAAACTTCCATTTATCTCGCTAAAAAGTCTTCACTTTTTGTTTGGTATTTAGTTTAAATGTGTTAAGTTTTAAATGTATTTATCAACATCATTATTTGAAACTATGTTCAAAATAAGATACTATATTTCTAAATTCATAATAATGTCGACTTGGAAATTGTTAATAAAAACTAAGTGTCACTTTGAGTATGTACTTTTTACTTAAACAATTGTGGGGGGAAAAATTATAATAGCAAATTGTGTGTTATAATACCCTAATTTATTATTTTTTTTTTTTTGAAAAAGTAAAAGCTGTACAACAAATAATACAATTGATCTACACTTTATTTTGTTACTAGACGGTATGCACCTACGAGTATTAAAATGTTAAATGTATGAGAGAGGCTCACAATCGAATAGTATAGCTTCAATATTATAGTAATACCATTTAAATGTACACTATAACTTTAAAGATCAAGCAATTAATTGAATATCTACAGTGTTAAATGTGAAACTGAAAAATATATAAAAATTATATAATTATAATTTGGCGTAATTGGTATATCATTCATTATGTGTATACATTTCAACGTTTTATCTGCGGAACACCTTTTGGCATAATAATAATAATCCACGGCAAACAGGTAATTCCATTTCGGATAAATATTAAAGATAAACTAAAAGAAACATTAATTGAGTATTGGCTGCAACTAGTCAAAATATCATCACGATTAAAAATGTAGATTATTTCGATCACATAGAATAATAAGTATTTTGAGATTTCACACTATATTATGACGATTTTTATACATGTGACGAAAGCTACAAGAATACGAGATCAATAGAATCAAAAGCCAGAGTTGTGTATTATGCGTAGTTATAACTGCGCAATCGTTGATATAATAATAGAGTAGACCACTGCTACGATATACGATTATATAGATGTATCAGCGAGAAACGAGAAAAATCTTCATTTTTATAGTTTATAGTTGTATCACTGTTGTAGTTCTACAACGTGATAGTGTGCAGGGATTTTGTAGGGGGATGTAATTTTTTCAAAAATTAAATTAGGGAACTTAACGAATAATGAGGTACTCATAACATAGGTTTTATTCTTTTTTTAAATCGGTTTTTTTTATGAACTTTCTGTTGCTTAAAAACCCCGAGTTTATATTAAAACTTTACATTTGTCTGCATTATATTCACGATAATTTGTTGTTCTTGTTCACGGTTTTTTTTTTTTTAACAAGCATGAACGATATTCAATAAATGACCTTTATCGTTTTTAAAATGTATTTTACTAAAAAAAAAATGTTAAAAAGTTATATTCACTATCGCCGTTACAGTTTAAAACTTTAGTTTGATTGGTATTATCGTATATATACAGGTTAGGAATATTCACATACACAGAAATCGTAGGTGATTGTGGGGCTGAAAAACGGGCATGCCCGTATATATATATATATATATGTATATATATATTAGTGGTTGTAAGAAAACACGCGGTCGCGGTCTAGTCGTCACCCCGAGAACGAAACCAAGAAATATATAGCTATAGATATAGAGAAAAAAATCGCGATCTGCAAGTCAAAAACTTGTATATGCTCCACGATAACACTATATATAGGAGGTATACATTTGAAGTGTAAAAATACATCGTACGAGGTCCGTCTGTACTGCACATAATATACCGGGTGTATCATGGATGCTTTGACAAATTTTACATTAAAATAAATTAAAATTGTACATTTTGAGTTACCTAAGCGTATAATTTTTTATTTTATCACTCCTCCGCCACGTCCCAACCGTCGGCTCTGTCGACGTTATATACGGTAATTAACCCGTTCGTATACAACAGTTAAAACCAAAGAAGTACACCAAACCGTTTCACGGAACAGCGCGGGAGTGTCACGTCTACTAGCAGCTACAGTATTTTAATATATTATATTAGACACCCGATATATCCTGCATACGCACGTATTATTGTATCACAGTAATAATATTATAGCGTGCATTGCATTGGCGGTAGTTTTACTCACTCGGTGACGACATGATTCGCGTATCGCTTTTCACCGGTCGCCGTCGTCAGTATACAGGTGTAAAATATTGTATGTCTCCTGGGCCGCGGACTCCTGTTGTCCTGATGCAACGGGCGTGCACTCAGGTCACCGGACACTCGCGTGCGTGCAGATATACTTGCCCTTCTCTGGCCGGGGTTCGTTGCACAAGGATATTCGCTGAGCGGTCGGTCCAAGTACACGCGTATACGATTCGTGCTCGAGCGCGCGCGCGTGTGTGTGTAGGTAATCTTCGCGGGCGATGACGTCGAGACTGGGAGGAAAACTTCAAATATTTTGATCGACGATTATTCGGAATCTACGACGACAGTGTTTTATTTCGTATTTTATTTGTGTAAATTATACCGTTTGGTGAGTTGTACAGTTATTTCTCTTCCTCCCGGAAATGCGTTATGCGGCGAACGACGAGAACGACGACGAGACCGCGACGAGATCCGGTCAATGTGCACTGCTGCACGAGAATGAGTGAATGACGCGCGACTCGACGGGTACGTCCTATACGGGCGTGTAGCGATTGCGCCGCTGCCGCTGCGTGCGTCGCGAATCCGGCGGCAGCGTTTGCCGATCGCACTCTTCATTTCGATCGCGTTGTATAACAATAATAATAAAGATGGTGGTATAATAATAATTATAAATAACAATATATAACTCGCGCGTACGGCCGTACAGACGCCAAGAGCGCAACAAAATGCTGTTTTCAGGGCAGTTTATTTTTTATTTAATTGCTATTTTGTCTTGGCGTTTGTACCTTGGACCCTGGGAGAGAGGTTGTAGCCACAGTAGTTGTAAAATGGCTTTTATTTTCAAAACTAAACACTGTTGTAAAAAAATTTAAAGTTTTTATCAAGTCTGGGAAATAACAATTCTTCATAAACAATTGTTCTCAAAAGCGTATTATTACCTATACTGTTATTTTACACGCTCGTTCATATAAAAAAAAAAAAAAACCAAAAAGCCAAGTTCGCTAACCCAACCGCAACTACTCTCGAGATTTTCAATAGTACTCACACCGTCTTGCGACAAACCAAACGTCTGATAATTCGAGTAATACAGTCGGTGCGGATCCTCAAGACTTTGACGAAATACATAAATTATTATCTGTATTCGAGGCTCGAGTAACGTGATTCTTATTAGGTAGGTATGTATAGTAAAATAGAGAACTCGGACCGTTTAACAGAGCACGGATTGCCCGCACATACGGACATACTACTCATCGCCTTTTTTTTTTTTTGTATTTCAAAAGTCACGTCATTATTCCGGCACGATGTCCACCATACAAACACTATGCAATGTTCAGGTAGTGACTGATGCACGTGTCTTACGTACACGATTATTATATATCCAGTGCTGTATGACTCGCAGTAGTCGGTGCGTTTTTGTACAGAGGCTGCTGCGCAGGTGCACCGATGTCTAATGCTATGATTTTATCGTGTCCATCGGGAGGAAAATGGATTGTGCGACTGGACGTGAAAATATTTAACGTCATTTCGGAACACTCTGTACTTCTGTACACAATGTCCGTGTGTAGTCGTACGTGCGCCGTACGCGACCGTGTGAGCACATGCATATGATATATATATATATATATATACACGTATTATGTGATGATATTAAGGCCCGTCTCCGATGACGTTACCTATTACGAGTATTTCGAATAATAACGTTGTATCCGATAACGGCCGCCTGAACGTATGATAATAATACCTACATATTATTATTATTATTATATCACGCAGCCCTCCGCGTACTCTGTACGAGGATAACAATAATAACATGATAATGCGTGGGACCCCGCCACGAGACTCGGCTCTTATCGCTTTGGTTATTTTCCTCTCGACGCGCACCGATAATATTATTATTATTGTGACGACGGCTGCGATGTATATTCTATACGTTTGCCCTCTGACCTCGGCTATCGCACGTACGTTGTAGCGCAACGGCGTAAATCTCGCGCGGACGCCTGGGCGCAGGAATTTTTTCCTCGACTGTAGGCGTGTTGCAATTTTTTCGAATTCAGATGGGTACTTTTGAGCGAGTTTCTTTGAAAGAAAATTAAAAAAATAACAATACGTTTTAAAGAAACATCTCATTACCTATATACCAATGATAGTCGAGCGGTCTGCGGGCCACTATGCCGTTTTTGGATATATTATAATATGTATTCTTAGTTGTTACTCTGTATACCGGAGTCTATAGTATATTATAGAATCTATAACAGGTATTTTTAAGTACTAAACGCAGTGCTATGACGGTTTCTGCATTAAAACTCAAAATAATATAATCTTGAGCGGCTTCTTCCTTAAACGCTTCCAGCGAGACTTAATTCTGTAACAATATTAACATCAATTAGCGGCTTATTGTACTAACTGTTCGTTCAACTGAAATAATTAAGCAATAATACCTATGATGATATGCGTAGCACGACATGAAAATCCACAGCAATATTGTGTGTAGGTAAATTTTATTAGAAATAAGACGAAGAATTTTTTTGAAACCAATTCGTGTTGTTATTACACGAACGTTTAGAGATTTCTAAGCCGGCACAGTTGGACTATTGGACGATATTGACGTCGATTGTAACTCTGTTACGTATACGGTTTTTGATAAATCGTATTTGTATTATTCCGTCTAAAAGTTACACTATTTTTTACACCGCTCAATAGGATATAAGTAATATGAGTGTCATAAGTTCTAAATTGTTTAAGTAATTTATTTTTTAAATTTTCGGTTTTATTTTATGGTACATCCGAGTTAAAAAGATACTTGGCAATTAATTTTTTTATTTATCATTGATAAATAAGTTACAACTATTTTTGTATACCTGTTGACAATGATTGATAAATCAATACCTATTATATTTTATATAATGCATACAACTTTGCATAAGGGTTAAATGATAAGATACAATACTATTATTTACAATTTACTATTATTTTAGAACGTATGTAAGGTATATTATTTATACAGGGTTATTTTGCAATCTAAAAACAATTCACTATTTTAAAATCTAATAACATTTTTCTTGTATAACTAAGTAAAAATAAAACAGTTTCTTTTATAAATGAATGTTTTTTAATATTTTTTATTGTTACTTACATTTTTTTATTAAGTTTTTTTTTTTTTTGAATGACAACGTTTTTAATTTCATATTGTAAAGGAAATTATTTTTTTCACAGTACTTCAATACATAAAAATTAGAATTCGGAAGAGTAGTTTTTATTAAAAAATGTTGTTTTATTTTGACTGTAAATTATATATAAAATTACTTTCAAAAATGTTAGTAGACTTTGAAATAACGAGTATTTAATGATAAAAGAATCACTCTGTATAGGTACTTAATACTTTGACTAATTTTAAAACTTCTAAACAAATTTTAGAAAAAAACAGACAGCTAGGGTGCTGTAAATCTGTAGCAGTTGTATGCTTTTTTTATATTCACGGCCCGTGCCCCATGGTAATGATTATATTTTTGTCTTCTTAAAATCAAATAATACTTAATAAAAAAATTAGTAATAACAAAGCATTTTAAAAATCGTTTTGGTTAAAAGTTTGATTGTAAAACGACGTCTATAGCGAATTGCATTCAATATTTTCAACAGGTATTTATTACTGTAAAAATAATCACTCTTAATATTCCTAGAAATATTTTTCATAATTCCTAATATTAGATAAGATTTTTATTCATAACTAATCTGCACAAAACTTTTGGGAAACTACTTCTAAATCGAAAAAAGAAAAAGTCGTCATTTAAAAACCATCATTGTCAGACTTGACGTTGTATGGCTTAAATATTTCATTCAAAACCCAAAAAAGATACGAAACAATGCAAATCATAAAATATAAAATATACCAGTGTGTAATAATTTAATTTAAATAATATAATGATAGTTATCTTTATATTTCTTATAATATTATATTTGATGCATGATTTACAGGTTGCAAGTTATGCATATCGTATACGCAAAGTTATGTAATATGTTAATTGTATAGACTAGTACAAATAGTAAATTTTATAATATATTTCAATATTTGTGTACAACGGGATAATAATAAAAATAAAAAAGTGGGTAAGTGGGTAGCGCTTTGCTGTACATTAGGTGCCGTTTGGATCATTATTATATAATATTATAGGAGTGTTAAATTTGAATCCAATGATAGGTATCATTGTGTACGAACAACGATTCTGAACGGAGATACTTTGTCAGCCTATAGGATATAATTTCCAGTGGTTGGTGAAAAAGGTGGTTTATGTTTTAACGGACTGAATACACCAAAATGTATAAGTTCTTTTATAATTATTGTAAGCCACACTTATGGAAAATATTGTATTCAATTTTCAATTCTTAGCTACTTATACAGCAATTTTTTTGAATCATACCTACAAAATAATTAGCAAATATTCATGGTTTTGACGAATTATTGTCATTATTTGAACTTCAAATGCTAATAAAAAAAAAATTGTGACTATGTATTCTTATAATTTTTGAATCACTATAAGACTAACTTATGAGAAACTTTATGTTAAATTATCAAGTATTTTTATTTGGCCAACATTTTTTATCGATATTCATAAAAAATATATAAAAAAAAAAAATACTCAAATGCCTTTTAATTTTAATTTTAATTCGTTTGAAGATAAATCGTTATCGTTACGCGATTTCATAAAACTTAAAATTAAAAAGCGGGTAAGTGGATACCAAATTTTAATTGTATTGATATATTTAACCTAATTATGGATAGAAAATTATTACTCATTAAATTTCTTTAAATTAAAAATATATATAAATATATATATAATTACTGTAATTGAATGTTGAATATTTGATTAAAATATTATGTGAATCTTATACACATTTTCAACATAATTTTAAAAACATGTATTTATGTACTTATGTATTACATTAATTGTAATAAAAAACACGCACAGGCTTACCCACTCGATTACCTAATATAATTTAGCTAAATAACGATATGTTATTATTTAGATACGAATGTTATCTAAGATCAGATAAACCTTGGCTAATAAAAATTTACACTTAATTCACAACATAATATATTTATTTTATTTTATTCAATTTAATATCACTGAGTACAAACTCGTTATAATAATATGTATAACAAGTTAACATTTTTTTCTCCTTATATACTAAAATACAATATAAAAAATCAATACATTCATCACTTCGTTCAGAGT
>VUJU01003724.1:0-23625 GCA_009835225.1 Aphis craccivora | reverse complement strand
CCCCCCCCCTTGACGACGTGCCTGGGTACATTACAACCGGCTATTTTTAGGATTGAGATATGGATTGACGACGTATATTTTAATAATTGATGGAATCTACAAGATAATGGTTATTATGATTGTAGTTCTTAAAAGGCCTAACTGCTGTTATAGTCTGTATGCAATGAGCCTGAAAAACAGCAGGCTGTGTGGAATAATAATAAGTAATTCGCAAACGGGCTACCCCGTTGCAAAGAGCCTAGTCTTTTTGCAAAAAAACTAATTTTCCATATGGCCTACGACATATAAATATTATATACAGAATGTCCTGTAAGGATTTATCCATTGCGATATCTCTTGAAATAATGGAGATATAATAATTCTGGACAAGAATTTCATACCGTAATTTAATTTTGATAAAAAATATTTTTTTAATTTAATTGTTTAAAAAAAAAAAAACAAGCATTTTGTAGAGTAAATTTTTGACATGTCAATATTTTATTTTCATTTATTTCATGATTTTTAATATTTTTTCTAGTTTTAAGAAAAATTTACCATAGACCATAGTACTAATGATATCGAACATGTAACCCGCGGGCTCGTAGGGCCATCAAATAATTTTAGTGTACCAAAAAAAAAAAAAAATTAAAAATCATGATGTTAAGAGGACGTTACACCCGTATATGTTATCTTCACCTTACAATTTTAAAACAGCAAAAACTGTTTTGCACGGGATAGAACCGTGAAGAGCCGAGAAGGCTACAATTATAATTCATAACTAAGAAACAAAATTATCACCACTTATAAAAAAACTTCTGCTGACAGCTGTGGAATATCGTTTTTATTTTTTCGATATAACTTATACTTAAGAAGTTATTGTTTCAAACTCAATTATTTTTGCGTTTTTTAAACTTGAATAACTTTTTTATAGTTCCATTATCGATATGTAGCGTAATATTTTAATTCATATAATGTACAACTTATTACAGATTAGACTCACTCACACTTATATTCGTTTGCATTACACACACTTACAAGTCACCTTAATGTCGTCATGTTATATTGCCTATTTTAATTTCCTTAAAACACGATCAACTACAGCTGAAACGTCAACATTTTCAGTAAAATAAACTACAAAACTGCTGTTTCAAATTTTTTGAAAATAAAAAATTGTTTTTATTTAATTTTTAAATTAAACATAATTTAATTTAATTAAAATATGAAATACTTGTAGTCCTTGTCTTTGTGAAGTGTGAATCATTTAAGGAGATATCGGTATATGTATATCGTAATGGGTAAATCCTCATGGGACATTCCATATAATGTATATAATCTATATAATATACTTAAGAATTTCTATCAACTAAAATTTGATACTGTTTAAATCCAGAAGTACTTAAGTGTAACAGAATTTAAATGAAGAAATATAAATTTCTCCATTTAAAGACAGGGCCGTATTTGGAAATTTTACGCTCCGAGGCAACGTATTTTAGTTGCCCTTCTATAACCCCCCCCCACACACACGCAAAAAGTTTATTTTCTTTAAATGTAAGATTAACTACTTTGTTGTAAACATTGTTTTAGTCCATAGAAAATGTTGTCAATTATCCTATATAATACTATTAATATAATATAATATCGGGTAATATAATACCCCATAGGCCTCATTGTAATACCTCCCCCCATATATAAAATATTAGTAAATTAATATAATAAAATTTTAAAAGTAAATACTTACTTATCTATATTTTGCATAATCTTTAAAAACTCACTTTATCCCATGTCTTAAGCAGTTATATATACTTTAATACAGAAACTTTTTGTATAATGAAATATAATTTACACGAAATACTTGTATGAGTACTTAAAATAAGCTCTAGCAGTCTAGCCTCTAAAAATACTTAATGTTATAAATTTATTTATACAATTTTTGATTTAATGTTAGGTACAAAGTAATATAAATAGGTAAAATCATTTCCTTGTTTTATAATATAATTTTATGAAAAAATAATGCATGTATTTAAATACACACTAACTGTCTTCTTGATTGGAGATTTGAAAATTAATGGATTATTTCTTCAAAATCGTTTTCTTTAGTTAGTGAATTTTCTATTTTTAATAATGCTAACACCTGTTTTAGTTCATAGACCATAGTTGACTTAAGATAATTGTTGACTTGTTTTAAAACAGAAAATGAACGCTCAGCTGAACAGTTGGTAGATGCCATTGACAAAAAATACGTAGTGCAATTTCTACGTATGGATACAAAATTAAAAAATTATTACATCTTATCCATAACATGCGGTTTTGAATTATCTTAGGATTGTTATCTGTAGCTTCTATACTAACTATATTCTTTATGTGTCTTTGTAGATGAACTACTTCACTAGCCAAGTTTACGTTTAAGTCGTTTGGATAAACTTCACATAACTTTTTGGCACATTGACTAATTTTTTCAGTTGAATATTGTTCAGTTATATTATGAAAAAATTAAATTTTTTTCGCTAAATTATCATACGCAGACTTTCTTTTTTGTAACTCACATATTTGAATTATCAAGAATAACAAAATATGTCTTTATAATAAAACTTTCTCGGCCAATTAAAGTCACTTTATTGGATCTTATATATTTTCATCATGATGGAATTTTCGTTTTTCATTTTCTTCATAGATACTCAGTCCAGATAATTTTTTAGTAGAAATTTCATAATTTATAAATGTACTTTTATTTCGAGCTGACTTAATATTATATATTACAGAATCTTATAGTTGAACAACACTATACTAGTTTTGTTCAACATTTCTAGAATTTCACCCCAAAATACTGCCATAATAGCACAATTTACAAGCATTATCCTAAGCTGACCATCTAGTTTCAGATAACACATAACATAATATTTCAATATAAAATTTCCGCCCCCTAATAAGCTAAAAAACTTGCTGCCCCGGGCAACAAGGGACACTTGCCCCCCCTCAAATACGGCCCTGTTTAAAGGTATCATACTATCATATCATTATTTTTATTACAACGCAGTTAGTAGGTATTCATTTTTCATTAAATTAAAAATTGGTTTAATCCTTAAATGTTGACACTTGACGTAATTGAAAAGTTTAATATATAAACAGAATCCTATATGGGTACTATTATATTGTACGTATTAAAGTTTGCTTAACTTATGAGTTATGACTTATAAGAAATGGACAATTGTATTTTTCATATTTTGTATCCTACTCAGTACTCAGTAGGTACTCATTCATTCTAATAAAATTTAATTGTTTCATAAATAACTATTATTATTAGCTATAGTCTATAAATATTTCAAAATTTCAGTGGTATAATTTCAATTAATAAACTTGTGTACTCAAGTAATAATTAATATTATTATTTATTTATACTTGCTATAAATAATTATAACACGGATTGGATAACATTTTATTATCTATCTTGAGATTCTAGTATCTTGCTTTTTACAGTTCTATACAATTTTGAAAACTATATTATATTAATATTTATTATTACTTTAATTCTATTATTTTTCCTCTAATCTAATACCCAATTTTGTGGGAAGGGGCTATGATATTATATATATTAGGTAACAAAAATGACTTCTCGGGAAAATCTTTATTCCTCATAGAATTCTCGAAGGTTGATAACTATTTTTTTTTTTTTTTTGGAAGAAGAACTTAATAACTTATTGAATTTTGACTATTTATTTTATTTCAATTTATGTTTTAAATTTCTAAGAAAAAGTTAAAATTATGTTTTTTAGATATATTTTAAAGTTAAACGTTAAAATATAAAAAACTAACTTCAAATGCTGATGGTAGAAAAAGAATATTTCTTTGTATTAATTAAAAAAATAAATTAGTTGATTCTACGGAACTATGATCATTATTGCTGTAAAGCACTAGAGCAGTGTTTCCCAACCTTGGGCGTCTACACGTTGCAAAATTCTTATTTTTTTAATCATATTATATTATTCAATTTATAATATAATATTCAATTTTTTCAATTTATAATAAAGGTGATAGACTTGAAAATCTCCAAAGGAGACAATAAATAGAAGAAATTGGGAACCACTGTTATAGAGTGTATTTTTAAGACCAAATTATATTAACACTAAAGGCCTTAATTACAGAGTATTTTAGTTTAAAAAAAAATTAAATAATTACAAAAAAATATTTAAAACTAAAAGAATATTTCCTATCAAAAGTAAATTTATTTAATACCTAACTCAAGAATATATATTATACATATAGGACACATAGCCTAATACTGATATATTAAATTATTTATAATTTATGATAATATATTATAAATTATAATAAGAACTGGTGTCTAGTATACTATAATATAATATAATATATACATGTATTACCCATACCTATTATAGTAATATTTTAATTATTTTACCATTTATAACTTTATACTGTTATACATTACCTACATAATTATTTTAAAATAAAACTGTTTCTACCACCAACTTATGAAAAGGTCATACTTAATTTTACAACTAAATGTCATTAAATTTGTGCTTTGAAATACCAAGGTCTTCATGTGAATATTTTATGTTACTTATGTATAAAAAATTTAATATAATTAATACTAGTTATAGTGTAAATATGCGATTTATATCCAACAAAGTATTCATATATTGTTTTCTATTACAATTTACAACTGACAACCGTACTATTCCAGATTGAGTCTATATAGTACATACCGCAATATATTAGATAAATATAATAGGTAGGACTGATAGGTACTAGGTAGGTTACTTTATACTTATTTAACTTGTTTGAATTTCTTACCTAACACTATTTTGTTATTTCTATTTTATTTAAATATATCTAATCATTTTTAATTCATGGTTGCTGAGCATTGCACAACTATTTTTTATTAAATAAATACATTCTAAAAATAAATTTTATTTAGTAATAAACATTAATAGGTACCAGTATATTGACGTTACATAGAGGCCAGTTCAATATTTCACAATTTACACAAAAACAAAAGTTTCCGTTTGTAATATTTATTGACCCTAATTTTTGTCATATTATAAAAAAAAAATAGTTAATCTTAATTGATGGTTTTGACGACAAAAACAAAGAAAGATAAGTAATGAAAATAAAATAGCTTTTATATATTTACAACGTTTGTCGTATATTCCTTTTCAATATTATTTTAAAATATACAAAATATAGCGATAATATAAATATAGTAGTAGGAATAGGTAGGTAGGTACTTATACGTAGATAATTTTATGACTTATTATTATTATTTTACATTTTTACATATGGTGGGACATTATGTACAAACTCATATTCTACGTACATAGGTACTTATATTATTTTTATTTTTTAATATACCTTTAATAACAGAGCTTACAAATTCTGACAGTGCTGTTGACCAAATGTAAACGTATCCGGTTGACCGGTTCTGTACCTACTGGCTAATATAATATAAATTTGAATAATTGCAGTTAATAATTATAATAGTTATACAAAGATATTGACAAATTAAAAGTACTGAGTAGGTAGGTAGGTAATAGTTATTATTATTGTAGTAAGAAACTGATTTAATAGGAACGAAACACGAATTTTAAAAAAACTACTCTTAAGTCGTAATCTGTTTATACGTTCTGGCCCCTGGGGAGATGATTAATGGTATAATATGTAACCTACTCGTGACGCCAAATTCTTAAATGCGCGTTATTTTAAAACGTAATACGGTTGAAGGTACTCACCATCATTAATTACCTACAGACTCTACAGCCTCAATTGTTTTAAGTTTTTACGCAGCAATTATATCAATATTATATTACCCTAGTTCATAGTTGTATATACTATACAGATACCTAGTATAAAGTTTATACTATTATACATTATATGTGATATGTATATTGTATATAACAATTTTCCACTCTATAATATTATATTGATTGGTATGTAGGCATGTAGCAGTAGTTTTCAAACTTTTATTATACACGGCACACCGTAAACTTAAAAAAATTTTCACGGCACACTGACCTTTTTTTAGATGAACAATATTGTTTTGAATTAATTATTAATTTATTTTTTTACATTAAAATTTAATGCAATCGGTAATTTATGGAAAATACGCAGGACCCATTTATGCAGCACCCAGCTTGAAAACCACTGGTATGTAGTATAATGTATTATGTAGATTGTAGGTACTAGGTACCTATATTATATTATGTTGTCATTTATTATACATTTATACATATTTATATCTGTGGAAGAAATAAAAGGTAGGTATACATACCTAACCATACCTATTACAGTAATACTTATTAATATATTTTTATTTAATGTTTTACACATTTTTAAATATTAATAATTTATATAGACGTACTATTAAAATATAGTATAAATAAGTTGCTATATTTTCATAGAGGTACCTAAGTTAGGTATCACCTCGTACTTATATTGCATATTTGCACATGCAATATGCATTTTACCACATAACCATTTATACCTATATGTTTAGGATTCACATTATAACTTACTATGACAATCATTGTGTAGCGCAATACTTACTAAAAAAATACATTTATTTATAGACCCATTATTTAATATTTTCATACTATATATTGTATACTGTATAGGTATTTAGTTTTTGATAATTTGATTCCCCTATATTTATTACTAAATAGCATTTTTTATAGAAAATTGGATCTAGTTAGTATTTCAGCCATTTTCAGGGAAGGGGTACATTTCTTAAAGTTTATTTTATACGGAATAACAATTAAAGTATATATTACGGGAACATTAGTTCGCAAATCAATTTTTCTGCAAAACTAATCTTGTTTTTGATGTTATTCGAAAACGAATAAACGTAGATAAATATTATACCTACTTGAATTTTTTCAACTAATTACATTCGATTTTATTTAAATATTTTAAAGATTTTTGAGCTACTTATAGCTTTATAGACAAAAAAAAATTTTAATGAATAAAAATGTTTGAATGTTTAATATAAAGCTTTTCATAAATTGGTTATTTCTCAATTAAAATATATTATGATTACAATATTTTTTATCAGCGTAAGAAATTTATAAAAATTTTGGTTTTTATACACAAGATTTCAAATGTAATATAAGGTTCTTAAAAATTTCACCGAAAAGTCAAATTAGTTTTTATGAGTATTTTAAGTTCAAATGTTAACGACATTCGATATTTATCCGTAAAATATTTCTGCTAAAACAAAATTGTATTTTATATCAAAAAAAAAAAAAAAAAACAATGCTAATAATAATAATAACAATAGATCCTTTTAATTTTCACCGAATGTTTTACCATCATTTTAATTGTATTATAAAATGTATTATAAATGTAACTATTTATAGACGACAATAAACAAATAAACATTTTTTCTACAGATGTTGATAAAATATTATTCATTGGGTCAAAATTCTTCCACACACTTAATTCACTCTAAATCACTCAAGACTCAACACCTAACTTACAGCAGAGCAGTGCCCACTTGCTCACTGTATTTTCTCTGTCAAAAAGCTTGATAATGACATAATGTTCCTATTACAAAATTAAAAGTTCCTTTTAAAAGTAATTTTTCAGAAATTTAAAAATATCACACATGACTCATATATACTATTTTGGACAAAAACGAATAATTTAAAATAAAAAAATAACGAATTTTCTTGTACAATTTTAGTTATTTTGTTGTAATTCAAGAATTACTAATCATAGCTCTACAGTACTTGAAACTATTTAGTATTATGTATATTATTAATAATTCTCCAGTATCCTCACAGTGGATATAATATTGTCTATACCTCTACTAATACTCTGTCCAATGAAAAAAACTTCAATACTGCGTATCCCCATTCGACGCCTGCCATCAAGACAAGTTTTATATTGGCAGGGTGACGGGTGTTGTGCTTGAATAAAAAAAAGGTATGCCGGTATGCGTATATAGAACTGATATTCGTTCAAAAAGCCATTTCTGCAGTGACGTACGTAGGAGGGGGGTGTCAGGCAGATATGACACTCCCCTTAAAAATAAGTATTTATTCAAATTATGAAACGATGACTAAAAAAAAGGGTCAATTTATGCATATAATTATAATTTATGAATTCATGATACCTCCCTTAAAAAAATCCTGGTTACGCCACTGCATTACTGATTAAGTAGTTTTAAAGACCCACGAAATAGACTAACGAACTTATTATATTTATTATAGGTATTACTAATTTTTAATATTGTAATATGTAGAATTAAAATAAAAAAATGTAGTTTTAATTTTATATTAAAATATTTTAAGAAATAAAGGTTGACACATGCATCGTTTTCCCAGAGTCGGTTTTCAAATTTAATGGTTTACTGTTAAATTCAAATTTAACACGTACTTTACAGTAACCTGATGAAAGTTTAAGTGCATTTAATATCCATGTTCTATATATTTTTGGGTGTGTTTATTATTATTCTGAGCATTTTTGATTAATTACCTATACCTTTCGAACCCTATTTATGTAATTTTGCGGATGCGTTATATTTATCTGCAATGCTTTGAAATAAGTTAATATTATATTACTATTTACTAATACATTATTGTCTATTAATTATTATATCATTAATTCCACGAAAAAATCTGCGCTCTTTGTGCTATAAGAGAATTTAGGAAGTAATAATTATTATTATTCAAATATACCGGATATAAACTGCAGTTATCTGCAGCTATTTGTAAAGTTGTAAATAGTTAATTTTTAGTTATTAATAATTGATACAATTTATATATTTACAGTTTTAATTAATATATAACTATACAAAATTAATTAAGGCAATTAGTATTCAACAAAATGCGACAAATAATTTCTAATAATAATTTGTACGCACTACGTGCATACAATATATAATGTTGTATTTTATACAACCAGATATCAGTGATCAGTCTCTATATTAGTGAAAGTCGAGAAGATTGGACTGTTGAAGGCATTTAGTAGACCGATATATACAACGATTAACATCTAAATATCTCAAGACTAATACTAACAAGATAATCTACTAACAAGACTTAAAGATCATACACAATGATTGAATGATGATAAATGATGATACACAATCATTAATTTCATTATAATAAGATATATAATAATGATCAATTAAATTCAATTTTATCAAAATTTTCGTCGAGTTTAAACAAATTAAAAATCTAAATTTAGAAAAACTTTTCTTTTTATACTTTTTATAGATATATTTTAATAGATAGGAATTGAGTTCATCAGCGCATTAGGTAGTATAAAAATTAAATCTATACAAGTTTATATTGTAAATCATAGTTGTATAGTTGTATAAATTACCTACAATTAATATGTACAACAATTTATTGTTATTGTCGGCCACGTAGTAATAAAATAGGGTATTCATTTATTCTAATGATCACTAACGGGCTAGCTGTGCACTGTGCAGGCCTGTGTCTCAGTGCCTGTGCATGTATTATTGTATTAAAAGTTGAGCCAAGGCGGCGAACCTATTGGCAATTTAACAAGCACGTACGCGTTTATAAATCACATTTTGCTCACCCTCGCCAACTCAAAAGCAAGTATTTTCGTAACCAAAATCAAAATTATTATGATAACTTCAATTAGCGAATTTAATGTTTTACATATATACCTAAACATATAATAATATATTAGTCCATGATTTTACCACATTGACACATATTACCTACGGTTTACAGCACGATAAGAGAATAAAAATGCAATATATAATATATATAGACAATATAGTCACTTGTAAGTTGTAGATATCGCTTAAGTGTTTGACCCAAAATAATATTCATACGATCGATCCACAATGTATGATAGGGAAAGAGAAATGTCATTTATGAAGTGAAATACGATATATCGCATACAAGAAATAGTATTATTCACTCAAAATAAATCGAGAAAGTTGAAATATTTTAAAAACCGAATAGTTTTTTGGTTTTTAATATCATATATCAGTAATGTTCTTGTTACATTTTGACTGATGTAAAAAATGAGTTATGAATCATGATATGAATACCTATAATATGATAATCGTTGTATAACAAGAGACTTGGAAAAAAAACCACTTTTTATCGATAATCACGTGGGTGCATTCGGCGTTGGTCACAACTTGGGAGGTGGTACTGGTGGTAGCAAAAAAAAAAAAAAATGACATTTTTCTTTGACAGCAAGGTTGCGACCCGCAGCCCGCAACGTGGCCACCACACCGATGGTGTTCGCATTCTCCCGGCGGTGTGTGGCGTGTCTTGTACTCTCGTCCTACCGCGTGTCCGCTTTTTTTGTTGTGACGTTGAGCGTGGTAGTTACTTCACTCGCGGTTGCACACACCACGCGGCTCATAGAACCGTCGGGCCACAGTTGTAGTAGACATAATAATAATATGACGCGGCAACATCGCCCGCCAGTAACCGTCTTTTGCTCGGTAATCGTTTCGATTGCCACTCACCCCGCCCACCATCAGTCTACACATCTATTGCGCTCGTCTCTACGGCGCGTACGATGCCACGATACATAATAATAATAATCATAATAATGATGATGATGATTATGTACGGTGGTGGCGGCGGGTGCATTCGGGTTGCGCGCACGCGTGTGCGCCGGATTTCTAGATACAAACCCGCGTGCGCGCGCGCACAATACAACCATAAAGGTAGAACTGTTCACCCTTCACCGCCATCTCATCTATCATCCCCACCCCGTTTAACACCACTACCACTACAACACCACCACCAACACGATCGCCGCGCATACTGCATTTTTATTGGCTAGTTTTTCGCGTCGTTGGCCGCCCGTGCGCGTTCTCGCCGCATCAATTTTTTTTTGGACTTTGACACCCATTCCCGTCGTCGCCGTCGTCGCCGTCGTCACGATTATGGTTGTCCGTACGAACAGCGAACGAAACGATATGCAATCGTCTAACGGCGGTACGATGTTTCGATTACAATGTCTCTAACTGACATTTGTCTAATGTATCTCTTATTGTTTAATTCTTAATACCCGTTTTTTCCCCGTTTTTTTTCTATTTATTTTTTTGTTTAATTATAATTTTTTTACGTTTTTTTTTTTTTTATATATATATACATTACGTAGGTATCATTTTTCTTTATTTTACTTTAATTTTAGAATTTTAAATTAAACTACTTTTATTCAAATTTTTATACTCGTACTTAGTATTCTGAATCCGCTTTAGCTCGTATACTTGAATATAACTCATAAAATCTACCATCTTTGTCGTCTTACGTTTATAAATTATAATATTATAATATACGTCTCTTATATACGCGGGTGGATTTCGATTCGTCGTGAAGTAAAGGAAAAAGTCACAATTATTGCTCTTTCGTATTCCAAAAACACAATTTCCAAATTCAGAAGAAAAATGTCGACCATCGTTGATACGTTTCATAGTTGTACCTAATTTTTTTTCTCCAATCAATCTACCTATTATACTAAGGATTCGTCGTTAGAATATTATCCTATTTAAGAGGACATCAATTAATTAATAAATATGAAAGATAAACCGAATTCAACTCGCATTTATGACGAGGATGGATTTCGCAGGCGAGCTGCTTGTATATGTGTGCGCAATGATTCCGATGAGGTAATTATAATTTTGTTATAATATACTTCATAATCCATAGGTATTTTAATTTGGGTTTTTGAGTTGTCAATAATGCACAGTGCGCGTAGTACATCGTACATCACTTGCACTATCATTCTGATATTACATCACAGCTTTATATAATTATAATATGTTTCTAGTTTTTGCAATATTTTATTTTAATACGTCAATTAAAATTAATTTGATTCATAGAATTTAATATTTTTTACTATAGATTACACTTAACTCCATTGAAATTAACTTAATATCTAAATGTCTTATGTTGTTAAATCATCACTTAAATTTTCTTAAATAGTATTGACTACTTATTAACATATTGTACAATTGATGTACTTAATTACATTTTATATTATATAGTAATTTAACTCTGAAATTATATGAAATACTACCTATCTGCTTATTCTATACTTTCATTGCAAATTAAAAACTCCATTTAAAACTGCCCAAATTAATATATTTTGATTGATTTAATGATTTGCAAATCAGAGTTGATAAAATATTAATGTTTACAATCCATAATATTGGGCTAGGTTGCAGAATAGGTCAATATATTTAATTTTTGAGTTATTTTTTTAACTCTAGTATACATATATAATATATATAGGTATATATTTCAAGATTTAGCTATGTAATTTGTTAAATTGAAAAGATTTCTGTGAATTTGGTTTCATTTTATTTTTACCCAACATTTGATTAGTCTTATTGTTCATTTAGATTTTAGATTAGGT
Organism: Aphis craccivora; assembly: GCA_009835225.1. Classification (NCBI taxonomy): domain Eukaryota; kingdom Metazoa; phylum Arthropoda; class Insecta; order Hemiptera; family Aphididae; genus Aphis; species Aphis craccivora. Next base: position 11,271 of record VUJU01003724.1, on the reverse strand, counting down.
AGATAAGTATTACATATTTGATTACTATGCAGGTTATTTTTAGTTCTTAGTAGTATTAACTAAAAATAATATTTTTAAGGTATTTGAATAGTCAGGTAGATAAACTAATTGTCTTTAAATCAAGGTGCCTACTTCATTATCTATACAGTTTACCTATTATAGAAATATTGTAATGAACTATTTACTACTTGGTATAAAATTTAAATATTCTCATAAAAATGATTCATTTAAATACCAAGATAAACAGTTGTAACAGACTTGACATATTTTAAAGTAGCTTTATGTAATTTTTTATCTGAAGTTCATTTTTAGTAGTATAGTTCACATGTATACCCACATATTCTTCATAAAAAATGATAAAGTATTTATTTTAAATTTATATTTATAGAGTTTTGTATTGTTTCTAATTATATTTTTGGTTAAAAGTTCTTAAAAAACTTGAAACTTATGTAAAATTATTTATATTATTAAAATTACTATATGTGCTATGTATTAATTGCTAACATATATGATATAATATTATAATTTTTAATATACAGTTAATTATTTTACAGGTAATATTTACTTCTACCTAGTTACCTAACACTCATTATAACAAACTGTTACTTTTGTATAATATAACAATATAAATATATAATGTTCCTAAAAAATAATTCTAAATAGGGTCAATAGTTAATCTTTGAACATCATAATTTAATAATACAAATATTAGGTAGTGAAACTAAAATTTCTAAAATGTAATTAAAAAATAAATTTATAATAATATAGTTGGTTTTAATTATTAATTGTTTAACTCTACTGTATCTAATTCTGAAAATGTTTTTGTTTTAATTAGGTAGGTACCTACTTACAATTTCAGCTATTTTAAAGTGTTTATCTTTGGTTATAAAATCCAAAAATGTATTAAACTTATGTAATTATTTATTGAATATTATGTAGTAAACAAAATTCTAATTTTGGTGTTAAATTAAATACTAAAAAGTAATTAATTTCATTTTTTTTAAATGTGATATACCTAGTTAAAAATTAATATATTTTTAGTTTTCAAATGTGCATTCAATTTTAAACCCAATTTTAAACAAATTTCCCTCTTATTACCTATATTTATTTAATTCTATTATTAAGTAATAATATAATATAATATAATAGAACCTTTATTATATTGTGTAATTAATAAATTATCTTTATATTTAAGATAATTCTAACTACTCTTACTATGTAGTTCTAATTTTACATTACATAATATGCAGATTAATTGGATTAAACTATTATTGTAATTAAGCGTTAATCACTCTTAAATTGTAGAACATAGTAAAATTTATGGTAAAATAATTTTGATAGGGTTAAAATGATATTAAATATGTATATATATTTTTTTAATTTTACTATGTATTTTTACCAAATTATTAAAAATGTCATACATTTTTATTATTTTACAGAATATATTGTATAAAGTAAAATTTTTGTTTGTAAGTACATGAATAGCTGTATTTTATAGCTAATAATATTATAATATAATAGCTATATTCTTTGTCAGTAGTAGATTTATGTTGCATTTTTATATATTTGGAAATATTTAAAAATGAAATTCAGATTATTTTTTGAAGTTTTATGTCAAAAAAAAAAAACAAAAAGAATTGCTAAAAAACATAGGTTTATTCAATATGTTTAACCTAGATCTCCCACTGATCTAAAATATTTTACAGGAATCATTTTTGGTATCAAAAATACAAATAGAGAATTTATTTCGTAAAACTTTATCCTTTAATTTTATGCTACATCTATAACCAGGGTTTGGGAATTAAAGTTTCAAAATTCATAAAAATAAATATTTAAAAAGCAACTATAAATATTTTATCCGATCAACTAAAAGTTAACTAAATGTTCCAAATTCTGATTATAACTAACATAAGTTTTTAACTGTACAATGTATGTCCTTGATATTTATAGCATGCATTTTTAGTCTATTTTTTAATTTGGGTCAAAGTAAACTCAGAACACAAGTTTAAAATATAAATAGGTAACGTATTTTACTGACTACATTTTTGGTGATATAACTTAGATACTAAATTGTTTATTTTATATTTACGTTTTATGATATGCCAAAATATAATACTAAATTAAATAAAATTTAATTGTACCTAGTAATAATATTACTTAGTGACAATTATCATAAAAGTAACACTACAATTAGATGTTTATTATTGACCTTAAATAACCTTTTATCAGTTTAACTTTAGTATTCAACCTATTTATCTGTTTAAAGTGTTTATTCCATACACATGTATTTATTTTAGTAATTTAGTAGGATAAATAATCTTGATTTTTGCTTAGTATTAAAGTAATAACCATCTACCTAATTAATGTTAAGTACATAAAAAGAAATGTTGGTAATGATTTAACATTGACTTTACAATAGGTGTAGCGTGATATAAAATTAACAATTTTAGATGTTTAAATTTCAAAATGTAATTTGACTAGGTTCAATGAAACATTAACATAAATTACAAATTCAAGTAGGAAACCTTTGAATATTGACAAAAGTCATACTTAAAGTAGGTATTCTGTCGAAACCTGAGTGATAATTTCTGTTAATGTTGGATCTGTTCCAAGGTTATGAATGTAGGAGTTAAAATTACCTATACATATACTTAAACATAATTTAGAAAACAATGGTTATTTTTAAATTCAAGTGAAACTTATACTTGTATTTAAATATATAAATGTAATTTTTTTTTCATGACTATATTTATTAAATATTTTGTTAATAAAATAAAAATTATTGCAATATTGGTATTTCCATAATTGGTTCATAATTTTTTTATAATAAATTGTATATACAAATCAAATAGATATTTAGTATCACCAATGTATTATTAAAACAGTAATTATTATGGAGTAAATACTGTTTATTATTAAGTAATAATTAAATGTGAAATAGTTTCTTTGTATATTATCCTAGTGTATTGGTATATTGTAATGAAACCCAATGATTGTATTACTTATGTTATATTAACTACAAGTAACCAAACTAAATTATTTGTTTTTATTTCTGATAATTTATCAAACATATTATGGCTAAAGAATTCATACTCATTTTTATTTTTAATTTGTATGTTTAAAAAGAACTATTAAGAATTATTTTCATAACCAAAATTAGACAAAAAAAAAAAAAAAATAATAAAAATATTTGTATAGGTACTATAGATAATAATGTACTAATAATTAATGCTTAGTTTATATTTATAGACTGTAATTTAAAATCTATTTATTTATTTCTATTATATAAAAAGTATTGTAGGTAGTGCTTTAAATTTCAACAAATATTATTAAGACAATAAAAAACAACATATTACAATATAGCAGTGGACACTGGGCAAAGCCCATTAGTTATTAATAAAAATAAAGCGAAACAATATTAATTATCATGGACCATGGTGTTATTATCTCTAACTAATATTTTTTATAGTTAAGTTGCATTTATTTTAACATTCAATACATGTTTATTTATAAAAAATTATTTTAACTATTTATTTAATATTTATAAACTTTAATCATTGGTATTTGGTTAATCATAGAATAAATTGCTCAACACTACTTATTACCCTTTATAGCTTGTATAGTATTTTTATTATGCATCAAAATAGAGACAAAACAATTAATGTACATATATACCTATGGCTTGTTATGATGATATACAAATTTTGGATTCCTACTAAATTATAATTGATTTTGGTGTAACTTTAGTTAATTGATTGGTTGGTTGGTTTTATTAATTATGACTCGTGAGTTAATCAAAATCTTGTAGCACCACTTATTTTACTACAATTTTATTCATTCCTTTAAAAATATATTAAATTCATATTATGGTTTTCAAATATCATATTTACAAATAGTATTATTACTAAACATAATAATTAACAATAAATATTTAATATTGATGTTAATAATGTAGTTGTTTGTGAGACTAAAGCTTATTGATATAGTTATACTTTGTTTCTATAACAGGTGGGTAGTTATTTTTTTTATTACATATTATTATTAGGTCACGGACATTGTGCCAAAAATGAACAAAAAATTGAATAACCTATGTAAACTTATGTTGTATATTAGTTAGGTATGAAATTCACATTTCTACTACATGTTATATGATAAAAGTATCTAGTTCAAGGTAAACTTAAATAATACTACATTAATATGTGCTCTTTTTTTTCATATCCCCACAACTTTATAATAATAAATAATGATAACAGACTATTGTGCACATTATATAGGTATATGATACTTTTTGAAGGTGTTGTTGGTGACTTCATCTAGTAGACCTGAACAATGGATCGTACCCGGTGGTGGTATTGAACCTGAAGAAGAACCAAGTGCCACTGCTTTAAGGGAAGTAGTTGAAGAAGCTGGCGTTGTGGGCAGATTACATAGAAGACTCGGCACATTTGAAGATAGAGTTAGTATTATTAAATATATATATAGTATATAATTTATTAAATAATAAACTGCCTGTTGGTCTCTAATTTTTCATTAACTGTTTTTAGACTCATATCAGACGGCATAGAACAGATGTGTTTGTTATGATTGTAACAGAAGAATTAGCAGAGTGGGAAGACTCTTTGGGCATAGGTGAGGTTTTTTAAAACATTGAATTAAGTTATGCAATATTCAGTTTTGACATTTTTATTTATTCAATAATTTATTTAACTATTTTCATCAAATTGTATTGAATACTTTTTAACTAAAAATTATACAAAGTTTATTTTAATATTTTAACCAATTTAACCCCAATAGATATTTATATTATACCTATGTATAATTATTAATTTATTAGCTTTTATTTTTTTTAAACTTAAAGAATATTTTAATCAAATAGTCTAGGGTTCTTAACTTGAACCTTAATGTGAATTTAAGAAATATACCTAGTCATACTTGAAATAAAAAAATGTGAGCAGACATAATATCAAGATAATATGCACATAAAATAAAGTAGTGATACATTTATTAGCAATAAACCAACAATAAATCATAGGTTACAAGAAGGTAAATTGTTTAATATTTTGTTTTCATTTCAGTTAAAGATATTATTAACAATGATTTCATAGCCAATTGATTCCTAATTTAGGTTACCCAATACTACAAAATAACTATAATAATAATGTACACTTCATATTTGTAAAACAGTTAAATATTATATTAACTATTGTAAAAGTAGGCAATACAACCATACTTAATATCAATTTTCATGATACGTGGGGGTACATAGAATCAAAAACTGTACATAGCTTATGTCATAAGATAAATTGTACATAAGTGCATTTTTATCTGAAGTATCCCACTCATAAATAAGTTATTGTTTAATAGAACTTAATACCTATAATTATTTTGTTGAAAAATTTTTCTATCATTCCGTAAATAAATAAATTGATTAGTTTCAACTATATTTTTTTGTGTGGTTATTATCAATATTATTCAAAAATTCAAAAATATATTTCCTAATTTGTCCATTTACAACTACTTATATTTCTACCAGTATCTCACTTGTTGCTTCAACTTGAAAAACTTACATTACTGTATTTACTATATACTATGCAGTTATTATTCAATCAATATTAATAATTTAACTTGTAAGTGCATATTTATTTAGATAGACTATTAAATTTTTAAGTAATATTGTAACCAAGTGTATTAAAATTTTTATTTTGCATTCATAGAATTTAAAGAATATATTAAATTGTTATAAATATTACTTTTAATACAATGAGTTTTTAAAAATTATCACCAGGGCAAACTCTATATTATGCACATTAACAGTTCAAACTTTAAGTTGACAAAAATATGATTTGTCTACAAATAATATTTACTATTATTTAATATTAATGTTGATGCAAATTGATAGTAAGAGAAAAAATATCTCAACACAAAAATGTCTAGTTTACCATGCACATACAAGAACATTAAACTATGTTCCTATCATTTTTGTTATTAATATCTGTTTATTTGTGGTGGCAGGACATATTGTAAACACAATAACAAGTGACTAATAGGTTATCGATATCTATAGTAGAATTATAATCTCATGGGAAGTGACCTTGGAGTTCAATAAATTATTAAGCTACAAGCTGGAAAAATGTATACATTGATATTGTGTTGTTTTTGTTATTGTGGACTTAAAAAAATAAAAATGTGTTTACAGTATTCTGAAATTCAATACTTTACTGTTTAGCATAACAGTATGGATACTTCTTGTTAAACAGCTAATGCTATATGGAAAAATGTTTTAACATAAATTGATAATACAGACATGCAGACTTTCTTGTTTTGTTTGTAATAATAATAAAAAAAAAATAGTAAATAAGTACACAAATAAAAATAAATACATTTAAAAATTAATATGTCTAGAGACAATTTCCAATATTATTTATTTAACTATAAACTTCATATACTATTTAATTTTAGTATCATTAATTTGATGACATTGTGTAGCATTCTGTTTTATAACTATTATTATAATTATTTTTATATTATTGTTATTCATTAGTTCATAAAAAAATTTTCTTTAGTATTAACAAATAACAATATGCAAATAAATTTAACATTATTATTTTATTTAGGTCGCAAACGCAAATGGTTTAAATTGGAAGATGCACTGAATATGCTACGTCTACACAAACCTACTCAACACACGTACCTGGAAAGTTTTGCTCTCAATAAACAAAAAGCAAACATCTGAAAAAGTCATCCTTTAAATAAATGATTTGCTCCAAATGGAAAAAAAAATATTCCCTAAAATGTTTAGATTAATAGTAATATCAGTATGCTAATAGATTTTAATCCATTTTTAGTCAATGAATTCAATTTTACGTTTAATATCAAAATAATGTTCATTTACTTTTAGATATAAGGGAAGATTTTTTTATTATTATTATTTTTTTAATAATGCAGAATTTGTAATACTTAAAAACAAACATAATAAAAAAAATCACTGAACTGAACAATAATTTATAAAACTATAACTACATGTGTATATAAAATATTATGTTATAATAATATATCTTGTACGCACGGCTTCAGTGTTTATGTTACTTATTGTATAAACATTTGACAGACTGCCAATAGCTTAGTGGATTAAACTGCTGAGTTATATTAATTAATTTAGTTGATAAATTTTTCAATTTTAATTTTTCCTTTTTCATTTGTAACCATAATATTTGTATGCCCTTAACATGTTTTTGGTTTGAGGGGAAAAAATACAATTGGAATAATAACAAAAAAAAAAAACATGTTTATTTATTTTAATCACCGTATTTTTGATGTATATACATAACATAATTAAAATACCATTACATAAATACTCTAGTTCTATAAGTGATGTTAATAGAATGTGCAAATTATAAATCATCCTGTAATAAGTTTCCAGAGAGTTGAACTTTCTCACCTGGTCTGAAAGCCGGCATACCCAAGTATGGACAACTGGCACAGCGGAATGCATCACCTAAATAACACTGAAAAATATATTGCAGTCAGTCAAATATGAGTCTCAATTAAGACATGCCATGTTAATGTTTAAATGACAATGTAATGATAATATGTATGATAATTTTAACTTACACTTCCACAAGATGATTTGGCGTTGGCAGTGTCTGGTTTGGGTGTGTCCTTGAGTCGATTTGCTTCAAGTTCATCTGCCAATCCACAAGTACAGTCTTTGCAAGCCTTGGCCTTTTTTGTAGTAGCACACACTAATGGTTTAGGTAACAAAATTTAAAACAATAATTTGTTATAATTAGATTATTATATAATAAGCACACGCGTTATTTTTGCTTCTGTGTTATTCGTTGAAAAGTTTTTCTAATTCAATGGATTTCATTCTAACTTACATTAAAATATAAATAAAAAAAAACTATAAGCAACCTCTATGACCTGTCCTCCAACCATACACCAACCTTACTTGAAATTAGGTTAAGCCCCCCAGTATTCCAAAAAGAGAAACACTTACTCCTGGTCGAATGAATTGGGCAATTTTTCAAAAAACATTAAATGAAAGCATAAAACTAAACATTTCTTTAAAAACAACAGATGAAATAAATGAAATGTTGGATTTTCTAACGTCATCAATACTGTCAGCTGCAATGTGTGCCTCCATTACTAAAACTAATCAATCCTTGCATAATAAAACACCGCATCACATCCAAATCTTATAAGTAGAGAAATGTAAGGATAGAGCCAAGTGGCAAAAATCAAAATACCCCAATGATAAGATCAAACTTCACCAATTAAGTAACAAACTTAAAAAGGCAATTAGTAAACAAAAATGATTCTTACAACTCATATGTTGAAGCTCTCACTACAACCAACTACTTCCTATGGAAGTCAACCAAATCCCTATTACGGTTAAAACAACTCTCTCCCTCTTTGCAAAACAGACCAATCTTGGGCTATCACTGACCTCGAAAAAGCTAACATATTCGCTGAGCACCTATCCAAATGCTTTACTCCTCATAATATACAGCCTAGTGTATCACAACTAGAAATAGTGGATAGCTCTCTCAACTCACCCCTACCCATGTCACTTCCCGCTAAAAACACCTCTTCTGGAGAAATTGAATACATTATCAAACAGCTCCCTATTAAAAAATCAAGTCATGATCTTATTAGTAACATTATTTCAAAGAACCTACCCAAAAAAATCATTATATTTTTATCATACATATTCAATGCCATTTACCGACTATCTTACTTTCCAAGCGTTTGGAAATACTCGGTTGTTATTCTAATCCCTAAACCCAACAAATTGCCACAAGATCCTGCCTCATACAGACCCATTATTCTACTACCAACCTTTTCTAAAATATTTAAGAAAATCCTTATAAAAAGACTCCTTCCTCTCGCTTCTGCAAAAAACATAATACTTCACACACAATTTGGATTCAGACCAAAACACTTGACATTGCACCAATTACACAGAACAGTCGATATCATATCCAGCGTCCTAGAAAAAAAACAATTCTGTACAGCAGTATTCCTTGACATCTCCCAAGCCTTTGAACGGGTTTGGCATGATGGATTATTGTGCAAACCAAAAAAGTTCTTATCCACCCCTTTTTCCTTTTAATAGTCATATCTGTCAAATCGTTCTTTTACTGTACGCATAAACAACACTTACTCAACCCACTGCTCCATTAGAGCTGGTGTCTCGCAAGGAAGCCGACATAACACCATTTCTTTATTCGATTTTCACTCATGACATACCTAAGACCTTCTACACATCTCTAGGAACATACGCTGACGACACACTAATAACCGTCTCCTACAAAAACCACGTCATAGCCAGTGAAATGATCCAAAACCATTTAAATATGATTAACTTGTGGGTAAACAGGTGGAAAATCAAAATAAACAAAACTAAATCTGTTCAAGTAACTTTCTCACTACGAAATCTCAATTGTCACCAGTTACGTTAAACAATCTAACAATTCCAAAGGCAAATGAAATGAAATATCTTGGCTTAGTTCTAGATAAACGCCTAACCTAGAGCCCACACATAAAACTTAAACGAAAAACTGTTAACTCTAGACTTCATATCCTCAGACCGCTCTTAAAATCGAATCTTTTCCTATCCAATAAACTTATCATATACAAGTCAATAATTCGACCAGTTTGGACTTACGGTATCCAGTTATAGGGAACAGCAAAGCTGTTCAATAACAAAACACTTCAGGCGTTTCAATCCATTTGCCTACGAGTAATAACATCTTCTCTTTGGTACTTCACTAGAAGTAATCTTCACAAAGACCTAAAAATTCCTACACTCAATCAATTAGCAAAATTATATTACTTTAAATTTCATACCAGCTTAAGCTCTCATAGTAATCCTTTAATAAAACAACTATCTTCCATCTCACTTCCTGATAATGTAAGAACAAGACTCAAAAGGCAGTGGCCTAGAGACTTACTAAAATATAAAATAAAAAAAAAAATTTAAATTCTAATTCTAACAATTTTTAAAATTGTACCCGGCCAGGTGGTACTGCTGAATGCCTGCCCATAAATGTTAATCTCCTGTTACTAACCATTTTTAACCATCAAATTTGCTTATTGTACTACTGTTGTATAGATTGTAAATTATTTTAATAAATAAAAAACAAAAAAAAAAATTATTATTGTGTCATTTCACATTACCTCTGAGTGAGGAAGTATCTGGCCTTTTTAAGTCATCGGCTTCTAATAAATCGTCTTCTGATATTGTTTCTGAATTATTATCATCCAACTTCCATGCTGAAATCACATTTTCTTTTGTTTCTGGATTCAAAGTGACTTTATCGCTGGTGCCAACCTTATAACAACATAAAATGAGTGCACACAATTAGGTAAAATTTTGATAAACATTAGTTGCATATTATCTATTTAAGTTATGTGCATCTACTTTGTATGTGGGCATATTTCCAGTGACTATTCCTGGAATAGATTTGCTCATGGCAACGTTAAGAAAACCGCATAACTTCATACGTTTTACCAGCATGTCCTCGATACCAACTATGGTTTTTGCTATCAGCATGCCACCACCAACCAGCAATGAGGTATACGTTGGTATTAAGCTCAGATCAGACGAACAGTTGTCATCTTCACTGAAGCCTAACAGAATGGCATTGAACAAAGATTCCTTGGACGCTACTAAAATAAACAAATACATAAATAATAGTCAAACCAACAATTCGAGTTTGCTTCCATACCGAGGCTCAAGTTTTCAACTGTGACAATTTCCAAGTTGATCCTGTCAGCATAACAACTGGCGAATTCTTCTAATTTTTCGACAGCCGACGATTTACCGACAACGAATAATAAGTTTTTTTTGTCGGATGTTCCTTGCGTTGCTGTCAAACGGTTGTCATCCAACAATTTTAATAGATCAATTTTGATGTGATGGTCCTCCATAGTTGTCGAAACTTGAAAAAGATTGCTCAATATTTCGTAATCGGAATAAAATGTGTCTTTCTTATGATCTAGAAACTCGCCGTTTTACTGAAAAATAAAGCACTTCAGAATCAGAATACAATCACGAACTGTTGGATTAATTAAGTTTAAGATCATTGAAAAAAAAACACATATACATTTTAATCTTATCTTATGTAGTTAAATGGTTATCTTCATGGTTATTGTTATGCAAGGTTTATAGATTATACAGGTTGCCTCAAAGTCGTGTTTATATTGCCTACCCTCCGCAGCTCCTACATACCGTGTGACGTCATTGTCGTACAGATTCTGATGTAG
>VUJU01003723.1:3179-13871 GCA_009835225.1 Aphis craccivora | reverse complement strand
ATGATTTGTCAGCCTAGGATATAATTTTCAGTGGTTGGTAAAAAAGGTGGTTTATGTTTTAATGGCCTGAATACACCAAAATTTAAGTTCTTTTATAATTATTGTAAACTAAAATTATAAAAAATCTTGTATTAAATATTCAACTCTTAGCTACTTATACAAACATTTTATGAATCATACCTACAAAATAATTTGCAAACATTCATGCTTTTGACGAATTTTTGTCAATATTTGAACTTCAAATGCTAATAGAAAAAAATTGTGCATATGTATTCTTATAATTTTTTAATCACTTTAAGAATAACTTATGAGAAACTTTGTATTAAATTTTCAAGTATTTTTATAGGGACAAAAAAATTTTATCGACACTTCAAAATATTTTTTTAGAAAACTTGAAAATTTCAGTTGTCTATAAATAGCTCGAAAAAATTCATAATATTTTGAAATTATATTATTATATAAATTTAAATATATTTTGATTTATTATTATAAAGTATCTTCGGCTTATACTTTTTAAATAATAACAAATATTTAAAATCGTTTGAGGATAAATCGGTGTCGTTACGCTACTTCCTAAAAATTTAAAATTCAAACGCACTTAAAATTGTTCCTATAATGATGCTACGAATTTTCTCTATAGCTACTCGAAGGGAAACTTATAGAAAACTTAGTGTTGTACTTTTAATCCTTAGTTATTAACACAAAAATTTTTATGATTTTTCAACTTCAAAATTACTTGCAAATTTTCGCGTTTTCGACAGATTTTGTAAAAATTTAAAGTTTAAACGCTTATAAAAAAAAAAATTTGATTTTTTTTTTAACTACAATAAAAACAACTCATAAGGTACCTTGTATTAAATTTTCATGTTTTTGGTCATCCAAAATATATTTATCGACACTTCAAAAAAAAAAATTCTACTGGTCATTATTATTGGTATGTTAAATTTGAATTCAATATTTTATAATACTGTATAAAACAATAAATTTTGAGTGTAGACGGTCTTTTATCAAAATGACAATGTGTATTATCTATTTATTCTATGAAATATGAATCTATTACAGTACTTACAGATAAATGTTCTTCAATTTTGAATTATATACTTATTACTTATAAGTTGGTAAAATAAAAATATGGTATAAATAAACATATTTTAGTATTAAAAACGAATAAATTTAATATTTTCAAAAACAATTTTATTAACCTACCATAGTACTAAAAGTAAAATAAATTTAAGAGCTATATCGAAATATACACTTTATGATATAAAATGACCCACTATCTTCACGCAGAGTCATTTATCGTATATAATGATTTATTATTGAATTCAAAAATGCACCAACTAGATTCATTTTGCTACAGGAAACTACCCCCAAAATTTGAAATTGAAGCATTATTTTGTCACGTTCTCGTGTACACAGACACAAAAAAAAAACACACAACATTGTAAAATCAATACATTCATCGCTTCGCTCAGAATCTAAAATTTGAAAAGTTAATTTAAATTAAAAAAAAATAATTATTTACGATGTATTTCCCTAGATTTGCAGTAGTGAATCTGACTTTAATGTCTGACGGAATATTTTTATATATAGAAAACAAACTCTCTACGACCACTGAAGTGATCGGTGCATATTTCATATCAAAGTTTTTAAATTAAAACCTAACCCATTCAATCTGGACTAAAATTTTTTTTTTATTATTTATTTAAACATATTCAATCTGTTTACAAAATAAAAACAATAAGTAATAAGGATAACATAGAAAATTTATAAACATGAATAACGCGAAGAAGAGACCGTTCATTAACAGAACCTCAGAAATTTTTTTTTTATTATTATTTAAATACTTCTATCTTAGGAGATCTCTAGACCAGTTTCTTTTTAATCGACGGTGAATTTGTGGTTATGTAAGAGAGAACATATTTTGAATTGTGTAAGTGGTTTGTTAATTTTGAATGGAAACTTTTGTAGTGGCTTTTTGCAAGCTCGTTTACTTTTTTGTATTTTTAGGTCGTTATGGAAGGCTGAATTTTTTATACACCATGGAGCACCAGTGATAAGTCTTAGAGTAATTGACTGGAAGGCTTAAATAGGGCAAATGTTTGTGGGTTTAGATGGGCCCCAAATTTGAATACCGTATGGCGTATGGCCATACTGGTCTAATGATTACTTTGTATAGGAATAGTTTATTTTTAAGACTCAAGTTTGATTTTAGTATTGGTCTAAGTAGATGGAGGCGAGAGTTTAGTTGTTTTCGTTTTTGCTTGGTGTGGTTTGACCAGGTTAATCTTTTATCTAAAGTTATATCTAGATATTTGGTTGACTGGTGAACTGGAATTGGTTTGTTATTGAACTTTAGTGGGGGACATTCCCTCTTGTTTAGTGAAAAATTTACCTGTGCGGATTTTTCGTCGTTAATTTTAATTTTCCAGTTTTTAGCCCAAGATTCGATTTTATTTAAATGTAATTTTAAATGTTGAGATGCGATATCAGAAAATTTATTTGATGTAAGTATTGCTGTATCATCAGCAAATGAGGCGAGAAGAGTTTGGTTCGATTTAGGTAAATCAGCGGTGAAGATATTATAAAGTATAGGTGAAAGGTAGTGACCCTGGGGAACTCCAGCTTTAATATTCTGTACAGTTGAATAATTATTTTTTTGGCGAATAGAAAACGACTATTTTCAAGATATGATTTGGTGATTAAATAATATGGTGAAGGGAGAAAGTGTTTAAGTTCAAATAGGAGCCCATCATGACAAACGCGGTCGAAGGCCTGTGATATATCTAAAAATGCTCCGGTGCAGTATTGCTTGGTCTCGAAGGAGGCTGAGATTTTATCGGTGATTCTATGGATTTGGTGGATAGTGTTGTATTTTCGACGGAACCCGAATTGTGATTTTGGTAATATATTATGTTGGTCGATTATTGGTGTAATTCTATGTTGAATTAGTTTTTCAAAGAGTTTTGCAAAGGTGGGTAGTAAACTGATAGGGCGAAAAGAACTGACGAGGTGCTTAGGCTTATTTGGTTTTGCGATCATAATGATAACTGAATACTTCCATGTAGAAGGGAAGTAAGATAAGCGTAGCATAGTATTATAGATATGAGTAAGAAACAGAATTGACTTTTTTTGATAAGTTTTTAGCTATTTTATTTGTAATTTTGTCATGTCCAGGAGATTTTTTAGGCCGACGTTTTTGAATTACTGAAACAATTTCAGCAGGGGAAATTGGTTTTGCTGGAATAGACATGGGCAAAGGGGAGAACAAGAATGTATTAACTAGATTGGCATGATTAGGCGTAGAATTTAGGTCAGAATGAGGAGAGCATATAGAGGACCAACAAGATTTGCTTTCTCTAAGTCAGAAATAGCTAATGATTTTTCAGGTCGTTCGAATAAAGGTATATTATCACAATGATTAATTAGTCTTTTGGTTTCTTTCCAGAGAGAACCATTGTTGGGAGTCAGTGTAATTAAATATTTACTAAATTATTAAGATCTGAATTTTACTAATTTCATTTTTAAATTGGTTATGAGATGGTTGTAGATAGTTTTGTGTCTAGGATATTTTGTTCTTTGCCACAGTGATCTAGCCTGACGTTTTGCTTTTATAAGATTAACTAAGAACAGAGGATGTGCAGTATGATATTTTGGTAGAATATTATTTGATTTGTGAGAAGAAGAGTTTGAAACTGCATTTTAAATAGATTTGGTTAATATTGAAATTGCGTTGTCTATATCTAGAGGACATTTTAGTGAGGAATTAAGAAATAGTGAATCGTCTAATTTTTGTTTAAATAGTTTCCAGTCTATAGGACCTGATGAAAGGGACTGTCTAGGGAAGGAAACGGGAAAGGCTCCTAAGGTTAACTTTATGGGAGAATGGTCACTTGATAGGTAATTTAGGTTTTTTATATGATATTTTAAACCAGCTGGGATTGAGGTTATAAAGAAATCAAGGATATCGGGAGATCTATTTACATGTGTAGGCCAATAAGTAGGTTCGTCGGGAGAAATGAACGACAACTTATTTTTTAGTATTGAAGTATGAAATAGTCTACCTCTTGTGTTAGTATACCTACTACCCCATTGGGTATGCTTAGCATTAAAATCACCTCCTATTATAAAATAGCTACCAAGACTTTGAAGAAATGATTGCAATTTGGGTTCTGTAATTTGTTGGTCAGGAGAAAAATAAGCTGATAAAATCGTAACGTTTAAATGATTTATTTTTATTTTTATATTTGCTGCTTGTAGGTATGGTTTGTTGGGATTTTGCATTTGATTGTAAAAAAGTGAGGATTTTATTATTATTGCAGAACCCCCGTGGGAAGTGCCATGGTCAGTGGTGTCGTGGTCAGCTCTAATAGTTGTGTAGCCATTAAAATTTATGTTTGAAGATTTTGATAGATGCGTCTCAGTAATGAGGGCTATATCTATATTTTTATTGTGAATAAGGTAGAAAAGTTCATTACTATGCTGTTTTAATCCATTGGCATTCCAAAGGAATATTAATAAAAAGAATAGTTGGTTAGGTTTGAAGTCATTTTTTATCTAGGACCTTGTCAATTACATTTGTAAGATGTGATATAAGAGGAGTAATTAGTGATTGTAGTTCGTTTATAAATGTCGTAAGTCGAGCAGTTAGCTGAGTTGTGGTATCTAAGTGGGGTTGGTTTTTTAGTGTATTTGTGTTTTTGTTTTGAGTTGCTTGAGCGTATGATAGGTTAGGTGTGGGTATTTTTGAATTTTCTGAGGTAATATTATGACTGGTGTGGGTTTATACACTATTATTATTTTCTTGGTATCTGATGTTTTTGTTGAGATGATTTTTATTTGCTTGAGAAGAATGGCGGTTTTGGTGATTTTGAATGTTCTTGAGAAAAGGACAACCTCTATAATTCGCTGGATGGTCGCCAAAACAAAGCGCACATTTTGCTGGAAGGTCTTTGCTTTTTGTATAGGTGTCTGAGGTATGTTGATCGCCACAACAAACGCAACGAGGTATGTTATTGCAGTAATGGCGCGTATGACCGTAGTCTTGGCATTTCATACATTGTGGTATTTGTTTTTTATTTTAGGAGATTCTACTTTGATATTTGTGTAGCAGAGAAATTTTAAATCAAAAATGTCCTTGTTGTTGATCGATGGTTCGAGGTCTACAAAGAATAGAGATAAAGGTGTTTTTGATTGATAATGAAGAACATTAGTTATGTTTCGAGCTAAGAAACCGCAGTTGCCTAATTCTTCTTTGATAAATTCAATTGATGTAGAGGGATGTAGATTTCTAACAACTACACGGTAAGGTTTGTCCTCATAGACTTGATATGTATAGAAGCTTACATTTATTCTTCGAGGTATCTAATTACCGTTCTATATGAGTTTGGGTTTGACATAACAAGTTTAAGGCTGTTTGGTGTAGTTTTGTATGAGAATTCCATGGGTGGAGTATGAAAGCTTTTAATTTCTTCACAGAATTGTTGATATTTATTTATTATTGATTTATTAAATATGGGTAGAGGTGCTTTGTTAATAATATCATAATAAATTTTCCATTTCTGTATCAATATTATTTGAATTGATTGTGTTTTCATTGACACTTAAAGAACTGTAGCGATTTGGAGTAGAAAATGTATTTTGATAATTCGATATTTTTGGATTTGGTGACATTCCTGGAGAGTTTATACGCTTAGCAGGTGAAGTGACTAATTGCCAATTAGCATTGTCGTCGGAGTCAGTATGGGTTGAAGCCAAGCCAGTATCTACTGATAATCTTTTTTTGTTTATAATTTTAATTGTGGGTAATTTAGCATTAGTATTATGGCCAGTATCTAATCTGTTTGGGCAAGGTTCATCTTTATGCTTGATTGCAGTTATTTTATTCGATGACGGATTATTACGGGCATTTGTGGAAGACATAAAATAACTTTTACTCACGATATGCTTTTTTTCCCCCTTTTAAGGGGAAAAATCCATGGAGAGGGGAGCGCGTGGTTTAATAAAAACAACAATTTTTTTTGGAATCGAAAAATTAAAAAATAAAAATAATATATAATAATAATATATAAAAATAAAAATAACAAAATTAAATTAATATTCAAAGTTCAAATAATTAATAAATACAACAAATATTTTATTAGTAAATAGGGAATATTACCTCCTTCATAGAGTTTCTTAAACATTTTTTAAATATTTTTATACAAGATACGTAATTCAGTGATATAAGCTAAAAAAAAGGTAAGGGGGTGTAAATATATCTCTCTCATCTCCCTCCGTAAATATGCCACTGCAAACTAAATCAAAGGCTTGAGCTACATCTAGGAAAGTATTAATTATGAATATTTAAACTAAAATATATTATACTTATAGAATAAGCGCTAAAGGTGGTTTTCATCATCGGTTAAAATAAAAATGATCGGAAATCTAGAATATAGTAAAAAATAATAAAAATAAATACAAGTATTGAAAAATAATCGTAAATAAGAAATCACGCTATTATTTAATCATTATCAGTAATGACAACTATTGCTGATTTTTATATAACATTATTATGTCAATAAATTTAACATAATTTTATATATCAAAAATTCGTTTAAAAATTGAATATAAATTATAGTTATTGAAAATGTTGTATTCAAATATAAATTTAAATTTAACAAGCTATCATATAATATAAAATCTATGAATAGTATTATTCAGGAAATTTAGTTTAAAATGTTTACAAAAAAGTATGTTGTTATTAATTAAAACACTATAAGTTACCTACTTAATTTATATTTTTTTAGCATTTATTGTTGAATAAAATATTTCCTTACGCTTATGAATATGAATATTGTAGAAATTTTAACATTAACTTTCCCTTTAAAGTATCTACCAAGTAAATGAACACATTAATAAAAAGATAGATTCACAAAAAACTTTTGAAATACTCTTGCTGCTAGTATTTTTTTTTTTTAATTTAGAGTTATATGTATGTTCGTTATTCATAAAATGAAATGTTATGTAAAATAAATTTTTCAATAGATTTCTAATAGAATTTAAGTTTATTGTTCCATATAGAAAATATATGAATAGTTATAAAACCTTTATGCATTTATTTAATTTGAATAGATAAATAAAACATAATGATTTTTAATACCTATACATAACTTTTTTTTCAGTTTGGAGTTTTGTATTTGTAATGTCAATACACATTTACTGTACGGGATATTGAGACGGCTTCATTCAATGGAGATAATGCATTTGTCAACTTCTGTAGTGTCTACCGATAAAACAACATCTTCTTAAAGTACGATTAAAAAACACATTGATAATGAAAACGTGCTCCAGTCTGCTTGGTGTACTAAGCTGTTGGTACATACTTACATCGCAAATGGTACAATCAGATTCTGGTACTTCTACAAAAGGTTAATAATGCAAATACAATTAATATTTATTTTTAATGTTATCGAACTTAATACATCAATTAATGGGAGTGAAATATTTATAGTAATTTTAACTTTTATTTACTATAATATAACAAATAACTAGATGTAATTTTCAAATATTAACTGGGAAATAAAACTAAAAGGAGGTAGGCAAGTTAGTACAGCTTTGTTGTACATTAAGCGTCGAGTGGGTCACTATTATAGTTGTGTTATTTTTGAATTCAATAACAAATAATTATATACGATAAACGACTCTGCATGAAGATAGTCGGTCAATTTATATCATTAAGTGTTTATTTTGATATTGCCCTTAAATTTATTTTACTTTTAGTATTATGGTAGGTTAATAAAATTGTTTTCGAAAATATTAAATTTATTCGTTTTTAATATTAAAATATGTTTATTTATACCATATTTTTAATTTTACCAACTTATAAGTATATAATTCAAAATTGAAGAACATTTATCTGTAAGTACTGTAATAGATTCATATTTCATAGAATAAATAGATAATACATTTTGTGATTTTGATAACAGACCGTCTACACTCAAAATTTATTGTTGTATACACTATTATAAAACATTGAATTCAAATTTAACATACCAATAATAATGACCAGTAGAATTTTTTTTTTGAAGTGTCGATAAAAATATTTTGAATGACCAAAAACATGAAAATTTAATAGGTACAAGGTTCCTTTTAATTTTAATTTTATTCATAATAAATAGATTGCAGACTTATAAAAACAATATTGTATTTAATTTTCAAATCTTAGGTACAAAAACAAAAAATTTATAAAAATTTGTAACTACAAAATATTATCTAATTAAATTATATCTAAATTAAGTCTAACTTTAAACACTTCTAAAAGTATATTGAGAAAATAGATTGTCGATATATTTCAATTAAGAAACGCATTAATTATGAGGGGTTTTGTTTTAAGTTTCCAATCATTTCTACCGAGTTGATAATTTTTAACCGATATTTATAAAAAAAAAAAAAAAAAAAAACAAAAAAAAATATAAAATGTTTATGCCTTTAATAGCTAAAAAATTAACCAAATATTTCGAAAATGTACATAATCCTAAATAAAAAAAAAAATAAAATTTAAATGTTTGGTGAACAATTTTAACTAACTAGGTACAGTTATTCCTTTTCAATTTACATAAAAAAAACCAAAATAGTTTTTTTTTTCAAAAATTAGATTAAAAAAAAGATGTTATGTTTCTTAAACTTTTCTTTTTGTTTTTTATCGATTATAAATAAAAGTACTAAGAATTTTTTTTTTGAAAATTTCATATTAGGTTTTTCATAAACAAACTATTTATTAATTTGTAAATATCATTATGTATTTTATAAGCATTTACATTTATCAAACTTTAAAAATTGTTTTATAATAAATTAACATATTTAACTAGTGATATATTTTTTTATTTCCATAATTTTTATTTATTTATCCCGATTATTTTTAAAAAAAAATACTATGAACTTTTAATTTTGATCCCTCTCTAGTAGAAGCTATATCAAATTTACAAAACCACACACACACACAAACAACATAAGTACACCATTATAAAATCAATATACTCATCACTCTATTCAGAATCTTGAATTAAAATCAAAAATTAACTATACTTTGTTTACGTCAGACGTATGCTTAATATAATACGTCTATTATTGTAGTATATAATATATACAAGCTGTTATGCTGATCAACAATTCGTATGATAACAATTAGATATGGGAGTTTCATAGAATCGTAAAATATTTAAATATTTCTATCATTTTTGTTAAATGTATTATTTTTAATTACTGTTTATATTATTAAACGTAATTAAAAATATCAAACAAAACATAATTCTCAATACAAAACAAATCATTATTTACTGATATTATAATTTATTTAATATATTGTTAAAGTAGAATATTGTATTTACTTTACCTACTTTATTTACACGCATCTTTCAATATCTTTAATATACTCGTATTTCACTTTACAAATATTATTAATGTTTTTAAATAATACAATTATTACTCTTTAGTTTGAATGTTAAACAAAGCGTTAATATTAAAATCATTTTATACGTTGTTCCACTAAACTCAGTACCAACAATTTTTACAAAAAAATAAAACTTATAAATTAGTTTCATAAAAAATATTGTTCCCTTTTCAGACCATGTTTATGCGAAACGACCTTTTGCAACTGGAAGTTTATTAACTTCCAGGCCCTTTCATTTAATTTATGGTTTCAAATATATATAAATATATTCTCATTGGCTATAACAACTGAACGTATTCCGGATTACTAAATAGAGATTTGTAAAAAAAAAAAAAGTACTACTAATAATGATAAAAATACAAAAGCGTTCATTTATATTTGTTTGAACTGTTCTAAATAATTTATTACATTTATGTTGATAATATATACATATTACAATACATGAATTATATTCCTATACCTAACACATTTCGACACCCAGGACTCACATAAAACAAAATTTATGAACTGAATACACATTTCCTTAAACATTTTATATGCTAGTAAATTACACAACATTATTATAAAAGATGTTTTATTTATCTAGTATAACAAATTAAATCATTAATTATACATTTTTTAAACTAAAAATTTTTAAAACTTATATTATTATATATTATTAAAGGACTGTGATTATAGTTAAATAATCTACAGCTAGCGCAGTTTACTAATTGAACTCCGTAAATATAAACATTATCTTTATGTTTTAAGTAATTCTTTAATATTATTATTATATTATGATAATTGATCAATGATCATATTATACTATGTTTTTGTCTTTAAAAGAAATGTGCAATTTAATTTTCTAATCTCACAAATTACAGATTATTATTTATTTTTTTTCATAAATTCTTTCTAATTGTTTTAATACCCTTAATATTCTCATAATATAACTTAACTGAATTATTTTAGAAAATATTAAAAATAATATATTTCACTGAATCTTATCGAACGACAAATATTATATAGTGGATATTTATTTAGAAATCATAGCACGTTATATAGGGAAATCTACTACCTACGTCCTACACAAATGTATTTAATAAAAAAAAAAAGTGGGTAAGTGGATACCGCTCTGCTGTACATAAGTTGCCGTGTGGATCACTATTTTATATAATAGGAGTGTTAAATTTGAATCCAATAATAGGTATCATTGTATACGAAAAACGATTCTGAACGGAGATGATTTGTCAGCCTAAGATATAATTTTCAGTGGTTGGTGA
>VUJU01003722.1:0-23664 GCA_009835225.1 Aphis craccivora | reverse complement strand
TTATAGTAAATTTATCTATTATAATTTATAATATTATATTAAAGTAATACAATTTAGGTACTTATTTAAAATTAAAATATAAAATATTCTTAAATTTTAATTTAGCAATAAATTTACTGTAATATATTAAGTATAAAGGAGTTAATGAATTCTTTGGACAATTTGCTAAGTTAACCATTTACAAGACAAAGATGGGCATGGCTGTATTCGACCAAAAACGTTCTCTTCCCTATTATGACCGATTCACTTTTTGACCAAATTTAAAAAAGGTTGATTCCCTTTTCGGACAAAACAAAAAGTTTGATAATAACAATATTATTTATTATAATACTTATCTTTAGGTCTTTATTATCTTTACATAATATAATAAATAATAATATCATTTTTCTTGAATTTTTGTCAATAGTTATTTGATAGAAAAAAGAAAATTATTAAAAATATTAATCCATCTATAAAATGTATACAATTAATTGTACATCAATTATTGATATTTTATCTTGGCTATAAAAGGTAGCAACTCTTCAAAATACCTATAATGATTGGCTTTGATACAAATTACACATACCTTTATGAGGTTGTTGCTATCAAATCAAAATCAAACTCGACAACCACCGATCAAATAATTTATGACAAATATTATACATAGGTTTTAATAATTTTCAATAAGACAACATAAAGTATAAATTAAAATTTTTGATTGGGTAGAAAAGGGAATCAACCCTTGAATCAACCTTTTTTAAATTTGGTTGAAAAGTGAATCGGCCAAAGAGAGAAGAGTACGTTTTTGGTTGAAAAGAGTCTTTCCCATGGAGACCTTATGGCTTATGGTCTGCATACATATGCAGTCGTATTAACCTTTTATCAAATACTCTAAAACACTTCTGTTAATTTGGGAAGAAAAATAATTAAATACTATCAAATAATACCTACTAAAAACACGATATATAAAATCTTAATTTCACTGGAACTGAATTTATAAAAAATATTGATATTATACCAACTTAAGTTTATTTAGTTACATTTTTTTCTAATTATAGAATACTAATTAAATGTTAATTCTTGCTATAAATTTAATTTTATTTGGGCTATTTTATGTAAGTATTATAAATAGGTAATAAACAAAATTTACCCAATCATCAATAATGGACTCCAAATCGTATTCAAAAGGTAAAGTCTCTTTGAGTTCTTGAAATTCTAATCCAAGGTAATCTCTCATTAATGATAAATGTAAAAGATAAAATTGTGTTTCATCTACAGATGTTTCTTTTTTTGATTTACGTCCAAATTTTACCTATACAATACAATAAATATAGTATAATATATTACAACATAATATGAATAATCAGTTGGCATTTTTTAACTTTATTTTTAAAATAAAAAAATTACCTCTTCTCTAAGTAATGAAAAATATGGTTCATGTGTACACAATCCCAACATTATTAAATCTGCATCCAAACCATAGAGACAATGTCTTGTATGAGGGTTATACCCTGGACGGGACTTCATATATCTAATGTAATCCATAATTTTATGTTCACCTTCACCAGGAACCTGGTGTCCAGATAATATCACTTGAACCTTAGTCCATAATGGATCATTGGACATTTTGTCGGCAACAAAATATTCAAGCTCACTTTGCAAGCGTACCATAAATGGGGTACCAGGTGTAATACAATTAGAATCAAAGCGTTCTTCTGAGGGTAATGTTTCACCTCTAGAAATAGCTTGTTTCATTTGTTCAGCAGCTGTATGGGCTGATCGAAAACGTCGACCACGTTGTTGATTCATTTTTGCTCGAGGAGCAACACCATCAATAGCCATAAAGAATAATTTTTGTGGTTGAATCATTTGAAATAATACCTACACAAAAAATATAAATATTAAAAAATATTACAGGTGTTATAATTATAATAATTTTTATTCTTAAACCTCTAAATAGTGGAAAATATTTTTAACAATAGTCTCTTCAGTTATACGAAAGTGTGGATCATCATCATTTGGATGTGAACAATTATGAATAATACCATTCATATCCAAGTACAGATTATCAAACTCTGGAATCTGCAACACATTAAAAAGTCAATAGAAGTAGTTTATTAATTTCAAGACATTAATACCTGATAGTCTTTAACAAGTTCACTAAGGCAAGGATAGCGTTCACTCATGTAACGGAAAAACTTTGGTACACCCATACTGAATAAAACTTTTTAATACTTAATTCAAAAATTTTTATTTCATTAAAAAAAAAGAAATATTAACTAATTTTCTCAAAACTGAATTGAAAAAAATCAAAATTTTTCCTCAAAGCTTATAGACTCAAGTAATTGTGTAGAGAAAAAATATAAACATTAAACATGAAATAGTATTAGAAAATACAAGTAGTATGAGCCAACTGTAGTACGCATGACACTGAATTATTTTGTCATGATAATAGGCCACAAGGCACAGACTATGGTATACAGTATACCCTACTATTAGGTATACTGTGGTCAGATTTAAACTTCTGAAGTTATCAAGTAGAGTTGTTGTGAGTAAAACTGACCCGGCCACTCGGAGGTTCAAGATTACATTCAGTGATTCATTCATCAAACAAGACAAGTAGTTGTTCAACAAGACAAACTGTAAACATAACCTTAAATATTATTCTTAAACTGATAACTGCTTTTGGATAATGATAACAATATTTTTAATTTTTAATTGTGTATTTATTTTGTTAATGGTTTTTGAAAGATTTTATTTTTAGTTTGAGTTTAAAATAATTATTTTATTTTTGAAGTAAAATTTATGTTAATTTATTTCTTTTAGTGATTTACCATCTAGTAAAAATGTATAGCAGTTTTTATAATTTAACGCATCTAAAATAATTTTAATGACCTTAGTAATACAATACTTTTTAAAAATAGGACTTTAAAAATTATCCATAAAAGGATTCGCCATAAATAAAAAAAAATATTTTATAAAATTTTCTTTTCTGTTTAAATGAATGTATTATTTAAATTATGTACACTGTGTTCATTGTTTTATTTAATTTATTCAATGTTATTGTATGCCAACATGATCATGGTCATTCCAAAGCAATGTATGACAAATGTAAGTAATAATTTGTCTTTAATAGTTTTAATTATATTTGCTTTACAAACTAAGTGTGGTTTCTTTTTATATGGCCATTAATTTATTATGAAATTGTTGTTCTTGTACATTTATTTAGTATCCAATCAAATTATTAGCAAAATTAACAAAGCTAAAAAAGAATACACTCCCTGTGAAACTAAGAATGGAACATGTTTTTTTCCAAACATCTTGAAAGATCTTGGGCCATTTAAAGATGGCATTACCCATGAAATGATAACTGCCGCAGCAGACAAGTAAATATAAAAATGTACAAGTGTTAATTATATTTGTAATTTTTATACTCAATTTTTATTTTTAGAGGAACTCGTTATATGATCTTTAATCATGACTTATACAGAGAAACAAAGTGCATGTTTCCAGCCCGTTGTGAAGGCATTGAACATTTTTTAAGTAAAATTCAATTAAATACTCCAGATGTAGAATTCATTTTAAATACACGAGATTGGCCTCAAATAATAAAACATTATGGGGATCCTAAACCTGTTTTTTCTTTTAGCAAGGTGAGAGTACTAATTTTTGTATTGATTAATTGATGTATTATGTATTTTATAATATTACTCAGTCCAATAGTTAAATAAATCGATAATTTTTGCCCTAGACAGATGATTATGCTGACATAATGTATCCTGCATGGTCCTTTTGGAGTGGAGGACCAGCAATAAAATTGCATCCATCAGGTCTTGGTCGATGGGATTCTTTGAGAAAATCTATTTTGAAACAATCTGAACAATGGCCATGGAAAAACAAAAGTTCTAAAGGATTTTTTCGAGGTTCCAGAACTAGTGAACAACGTGATTCACTCATACTTTTATCGAGAAATGAACCAGAACTAGTTGATGCAGCATATACAAAAAATCAAGCTTGGAAATCCGATAAGGTACACAAGTATTACAATGTTTATATAATAGTTAATACTTGTATGATAATAATAATTTGATTATAAATTATAACTTGATAAATATTTAATATTTATAGGATACACTTTTTGCTCCACCAGCAGATGAAGTATCATTAGAAAACCATTGTCAATACAAATACTTGTTTAATTTTCGAGGTGTGGCAGCTAGTTTTCGTTTCAAACATCTTTTTTTATGTAAAAGTCTTGTTTTTCATGTTGGAGAAGACTGGAAAGAGTTTTTCTATCAATTTATGAAACCTTGGTATCATTATGTACCAATAAATCCAAATGCGTCCGAAAAAGATATTAAGTAAATTATTCTATAATTAATATGTTATTTTACAATTTGCAAAAATTTATTCTATCCATATATTGCAGAAATATTTTATTATTTTTCAAAGAGCATGATGATTTAGCCAAAGAAATTTCAGAACGAGGTTATAGATTTATCAGAACTCATTTGAGAATGAAAGATATAACATGGTATTGGGAAAAACTGCTGCAGGAATATGCCAAATTATTGAAGTATAAACCAAAACTAGACAATGAACTTAACCTAGTTAATAGGTGATCTTCCACAGGGTATAAATTAAGTGTTTTTAAATTTTCATTCTGTATGAAAAATAATATACATATAACTTAACAATTTTTGAGGTTTAAGAAGACTGCTGTACTTAACAAAATTGTATTTATTTTAAAAATCATAAAAATGTTTTATTAAATTAAATTAAAAAAAAATCATTCATAACAGTTTAATATGAATTGTGATATTTTACTGATTTCGATTTTAATAGAAGTTTGAGAAATGTTGATACTTTTAAACATCAAAAACAAAACAATTATTGAAACAGAAACGTTTTTTTTAAAAAAAAAAAAGATGGCATAAGTAATAATAATAATAAACAGCATAATAATGAAACAATTTATTTGAAATTAAGTAACAACTATAAAAAATGTGGTACACTGAAACACAATTTACTAAACACAAGTATGTTGTTGCTAAAGCATATATATCTTTATTCAAAATCTGAACTAAGATTCTATGTACAAAAATAAATTATATTATTTAAATATATATATGCATACAAAATTTTATTTAAGACATACAGAGTTAAATTTTTTAGTGGCACAACAGATGTAAAAGTCATTCAGTAACTAAGCTTTTAATCTGCATAAGACAGCTGGGCATAGCCAACTAGCATTTTCTCATCTGGTGTTTCATCACTGTTGCAGCCAGATACCTAAGTAATGAATAATAATTATAGTAAAATTCCATGCCGCAAAATAAAAAATGTATACTTACTAGGGCAAAGGTAACTGGTCTATCTCGAGTTTGATTACCTATTAGCACACGTAAATTCATAGCTATCACATCAGCATCTCTGCTATCTACCAAACCAGCTCCCACAAGTTCAGTAGAAATACCATCAGGGGTGTCATTTCCCAATAAGAATTCAAATCGAATATCATTAAGTTCACGATTAGAGTTTCTAAAAAAACATAATTATTATTAGTATTTAAGAGTTTGTAGAATTTGATATAGTTGTTGAATTCTGCAGAATTGTTTATTTAAATATTAAATATAGATCTTGGCACTTAATATCAATATTTCTATAAATATTTTTATTACTTAATACTATAATTTTTTTCTAATATATTTAGCCAAAATCAAATCAAATTTATTTAAATTTATTTTTCTGTTTTTCTATTTATCATAAATTAAAATGTATAATCAGTCAACTAATTTTACAAAAAGAATATATAGTTTAAAAGAAATAAGTACTTCACATGAATGACTTGAATAAAGGAATAGCCCAGTGACTAATTAATTCAGGAAAATTATGTTTTAATTTAAATTTCCCACTTATATTTTACTAACTATAAATATATATTATTTACTTGTGTTATAATATATTTACTTATATTTAAGATCAATAAATGAGATTAAAAGGTTTACATTAAGTTTTTTAGATTTGTAAAAAAAAAATCAAACCTCATACGCAGGACAAGATTTAAGTGTTCGTCGCCACTTTCGTGTTCACTATCAGATGATTGAGGGACCTCAATTAATTTATTTAATGGTTTTTCTTGACACTAAAATAATAGCACAAAACAATTGTTAAGTTAAGGTATTTATATTAGAAAATTAATTATTAAACAATAACAATAAATGCAAAACAAGATTTTTTACTTCATCATCTGATGACTGTCCATCGCATTCTTCTTCAGATGACCAAGTCCACTCTCCAGTTATTGTCCTATGCAATCTACCTGATGTGCCTGGTTGTCTTTTTGATGCCTATTACATATAGATTAAATATATATATTTTATTTAAAACATAAATATAAATGGATTAATCTTTATAATATAAAATGTACCTTTTGAACTCTAGTTTCTAAACTAGGACCAATAGCAATTAAAGTTGATTGAAGGTATTTTTTATCTTTGGCTTTCTTAAAAATTGGATGTTTTAGAAGTTCAGTAGCTGTAGGCCTGTAAAAATAAACATTGTTTAATACTAAACCAGAGGATCTAAAGTAGGAAAGACAAAAATTTAATCACCTTTTAGTAGGATCCTTCTGCAAACAATCAGTAATTAACTTTCTGAAAGTTTTACCATAAGCTTTGTATTGGTCTTTTTGATCAGCACCAGTATCTAATGTAGGAGGATCATTCTGAAGTGTCAACATAAGAACCTTCATTGGTGGATACTTGTGATATGGTGCTGTTCCAGTAGCTAACTCAATGGCTGTAATTCCCAATGACCAAATGTCTGCTTTGAAGTCATATCCGTGATCCTAATGTATTTTTTGTCGGACAGTTTAGGGTTTCGAGCTTAGCGGTCGGTGTTTACCGATTGCATTTATTTTAGTTAAATGTTTTGCTTTTACCGTGTGTACCTGTTCCATGACTTCCGGAGCCATCCAGCAAGGTGTGCCAACAAATGTATGTCGAACCTTCTGACGATTAGTATCATAACCAGTTGTTAACCATGCACTTACTCCAAAATCAGCTATTTGAACAGTTCCATCTTCACCCAGAAGAATGTTGCCAGCCTTTATATCTCTATAAATACAGCAGTAAACAATTATTATAAATTCTTTTTCTATAATGTATATATAGCCAAGTATGAAAGATTACCTATGAATTTGACTATTAGAATGAAAATATTCCAAGCCTTTCAAAACTTCTCTTAAAACAGTTGCAATAGTAGCTTCATCAAGAACGCCATGACGACAATCACTTGTACGCATTTTGTGTTTTAGTATGTCGAGTAATGACCCCCCCTCTAGCAAACGTAATACTAGCCATAATTCATCACCAACTACAAAACTAGTATGATATGTTACAACATTTTCATGCTGGCACCATGACATGGCTTGTATTTCTTTCTATATAAAGAATATAATATAATGTTAAAAAAATTA
The DNA here is from genome assembly GCA_009835225.1 of Aphis craccivora. NCBI lineage: Eukaryota > Metazoa > Arthropoda > Insecta > Hemiptera > Aphididae > Aphis > Aphis craccivora. The sequence continues at coordinate 16,205 of VUJU01003722.1, read as the reverse complement.
ACATAATCATTAAGTATAGAATAAAAATATATCATTACTGTTAATTCATCCATGCTGGTGTTCCATTTTTCTAAATTTATTTTCTTTATGGCACATTTTTCTTGACGAGGCTTACAAAAAGCACAATGAACAGTAGCTGTTGCACCAACACCTACAATTTAAGTAATTATTTATTAATATAATTTACAAATTATCAAAAAATATCAATAGATATACCTAACTGATATAAGTACCTATAATTTATGTTCATCATTAACTTAACTATTTTATTTAAAAGCTATAGTCCAATAGACAAAATAATAAAATACTTTAATTTCATTTTCAGTCCGTTTAAATTGATAGTTATTACAAAATATATTAAATAAATAGATTTAATCCAATATTATATTATGCAGATATATTTTAAAAAATGTTGATTTATTAAAATTAAATTTTAATCGTAGGTAATTAATATAAAATTTGATTAAAATGCTAGTCAAATAAGACTAGGTTAAATCATTAATTTGATAGATTATTGTGAATTGATAATTCCTGACAAAATATGTTTGATTTATCTACCTGCTTTGTTATAAATCAATATTCTGCATCTATTTTATAATTTTTATTTAAACATATAAAAATTTAACCAGCACGGGTATAATGGTATCTTATAAAAATTAAATAAATACATTCAGATTTGAATTTCACCGATTAAATATACAAAGAATAGGTACTAATTAAAACAATGTTGTTTTGCATAGATAGTGACTAATCTGTTCTGGCCTCAAAAAATAGTATTGTTATATAGGTTAAGTACATAATATTTATTATATTATGCCTAACAGACGAATATACTAAAATATTAAATTAATATGATGGCATCAATGATTCATTATTTGCTCTTAGTGTTTAAATAAACTTAATTTGGTGTTATATAACTTAAAGTTTAACAAATTCAATAACTTATTAGTTTTTATTAATAAAAATGTTTTTGAAGTACTAAAAGTACTATAATATATTACACATAAATTGTATCTTTATTTTATTTACTTATGTTATAAAAGTGAATTATCATGGTAAATAATACTTGTATAAATACCCTTAGAGATAATAAGATTTAACAAGACACAGATACTATAGATAATAAACAATATAAGTTCATAATAAAAATATATTACGGGTTCATAATATTGCTCTGTAAATGTTTAGTTCGGGTTATATTTATTAGTTAATAAAAAATTGATTTTAATTTTAAACTTTTTTGAATATTTTTATTATATTAAATTTATAACAAAACCTAATTGAATATTAATTAAAAATAATTATTGTTTTGGTAAATATGCTATTTGATTTAAATACAAATACTGTCGTTTTTTTAAACTATGATCAATGTTCAACAATAGGTATTGAACTAGAAAATTTGAAATTTATGAAATGTTTGATGAGAGGATTGGGGATTAAATATTATACACTACCTACACCTATTTTTTCAATACTCGAAAATAATACTCAACAGAAGAATATTCCATGAACAATAATCAAACAACGATTTTCGGATTTACTTCTATTCATCTACTGTTTTAGCAACTCAATTTCAATAAGACACGTTGACCGAGTAAAAAATCTGATACCTTACCGGTGTCGGTAATACTATCACAAGATATGACACTCAATAATAATTATAATGAGGATAATTTAATAAGCGATGAGATAGATAATGAAGTACAATAACGAGTGATGTGGTCATGTGGAGGTAAATCTCAAAGGAGGGGGTGGACAAGGTAATGACGGGGGTTCGGGGCAGAGCAGTCAGCAGACACATTATTGAGGCATCCGTAGAAATCGTCGATTTCGGTGCGACACTGCCGTAGTACCGAACCCGTTTGCCGAGGTAATAAAACGCGAAACAATAATAATAATTACTATTATATATTTTAGAAATTGTCACGATATAACCTAAAAAAAAAAGATTTAAAACGAAAATAATGACGACTACCGGTTTCGGCGAGTGGGAAGTAGACCAGGTGTTAATCGTCGGTGCATACCCGAGTCTTCGAAAGGAGCAGGAAATCAGTAGACGCCGCACAACAAGATAGGACTAAGGAATAAGGATTACAGAGCTGCTACGGCACAGCGATCAGTGACCACCAACAACCTTACGTGATAAGAATATAAGATTACCAATGACTTCGCGAAGCTCGTAACTGTCTCGGGTGTTTGGCCACACGTTAGAAGCCGCAGCGGCGGCTGCCAAAGGCGCGTTGTCGGCATTGTTGCCGGTGGCGTTGGTCGCCGTTGTAGTGGCCGTCGATGACGGCGCCGCCATTTTACCGCTAGCTGGCACTACGACGTGCCGGTGCTGTTGATATTCCGGTAGGATTCGTGACGACGCCGACTGAACAGGCGCAATGGCATTTTACGACTGCACCGTCTGCAGTACGCGGCGGACGGTAAAATACTGGCGCGGCGGAGTGCGGACGACAATGCACTGGTGGCGGCGGCCACCGCCGCTGCTTGGTCGTGTGCGGTTGCGGTGATATCGACGGCGGCGGCGTTCCAACTCGGTTGGAGCGCGCACGCAACGCAATGCAGGCGTCGGCGGCGTCGGTTGACGCGCGCTGCGCGTTTATAAATAATACGATATTTTAATATTATTTCATGACTTTGTGTACGCACACGCGCGCGCTCACACGTTCGAACACGTAATATTTTAATATATTATGTACAGACAGACAGATTACAGACGATAACGGGTCTGTGTATCGTACGAATCGTTATAAAATCGCGCCACGGCGGTGCTCGCGAATTAATTACGATAATATACTATTTACACAGTATTAAAATATATTCTCGAACAGCCATATGCGCGTAAAACCCGATCGTTTCGCGTTCGGATATTATGTTCTGCCGATCGTGAACCGCTCTGCCGCGGCTGACCGTCGGTCGTGTGCAGAGCGTCGAGCGTGGCGCGAGGAGTGTTGGAGAATAAAAAAAAACGACAACGCTCCGCCTGTGAAATGTGAATAATAATTACGTGTCGCGAGACGACGGGCGCGCGCGCGTGTACAATAGCGTTCTAAACGGTGTAATAATATTATAACTGAAACAGTGAAAATGTACGATCGGCCGCTGGTGCAATACGGTCGTATTGATGCGCTTGCGTTTTCGTCGTCCGTCGCGCACACTTGCACCGCCGCCGACAGCCTTGCACCGCGGTTTACGAGTACGTTTGGGCTGATGAGCGACCACACGAAAACGCGAACGTACCGACGGCGACGAGTGAAAAAAAAAAAAGCGTGCCGCACCGGTGGTCGGTCGTACATCCCGATCCGCCGTCCTCGGTTGTCGCGACGCCCCGGCGCTCTCCCTCGGCACCCCCGCCAACGCGCTTTTTAATTATTTTTACGTATCGTGTTCTATGTAATATTTGTCTCGTAATTCGTTTTGCACGCGCACACGATGCGATTTTTGATAAATTTTTTTGCGTGTTTTGCGACAAGTCCAATCCAATTAGACGAGCCGCGGGCGTGTAATTTATTATTTCGTTTAACACGAAACGGCGTAATAATATACCTACTTATATTTTGTTTTTTTTTTTTTTTTATTATTATAACATGATTTATTACAACTACTGCACAGCGCACACACCGACACGTGATAATAGATACATATTACCTACCTAATGTATTTGTATTTACAACAACATTAATTATAATCTCGGTTAGTGCGTTTTCGTCTTTTTCCTAAACACACCTAAATAAAGGCCTCTCGTGTGTAAATTATTGTGTATGTCGGCATAATACATAATAAATAATAGTATATTGTATTATGTAATAATAATTTATAATAATATATTGTATTATGTAATAATAATTTATAATAATATAGGTATCTACAACGCATCATATTATTTACAGTCGATTTGATTCTCAACAGTTCTCGTTAGGCGGTTGTGCTAGTGGCTGGTATTCGATTCCATAAATAGGTGGACAGGCAGCTAAGTATACACTATACAGCAGGGATGGGCATGGCAGATCCATGGCACGCGAAAAAATTTTAAGGGTACGCGAAAAAATAAAAATGTTATTATTTTTATTACTTACTACGATGTTACTTATTCTCTGTCATGATGCCACAGCGCCACGCCGAACCATACATTATTTTTATTAGATATAGATTCCTTTACTTTTTTTATATAAATACTTCAATTAAACAATACAATAATAATTTTTTCGCGTGCTACAAGTTGGCTACCCTCGGAATATGATTTAAAAAAAATTTCATGGCACGTAGCGTTCAAATAATTTTCCACATAAAATATAGCATATCGTATACATAGAGTATTAGAGTATATTGAGTATTGACAAATCATGACCATCCATTAACTATAAATAGAAAATTAATAATAATAAATAATAATTATTATGTAGGTACAAGGAAATGGTCAGTAGCAGCTGTGCTGCAATATCCTTATGTGCTGTATTATACTTATATAATATATATAGGTAATATTATTATATTATTATTAGGGAACAGATTTTAATTAGTATAAAATTAAAAATATTTAATTTGAAAACAAGATAATATTATAATGTATTAAAAATAATACATACTACAATTTTTTATTCTGAATCATTCAAATTGTCTCCATGAGAAACAGTTAAAAAAACATATAATTTAAAAATTTAAAATGATGGTGATTCGATCTTAATAACATCGTTTTATAACGGCTGTGTGACCTATCCACATCAACACATGTGATAGGTGCATAATATGCCGTATTTCATACACGTTAATTCAGAGAATAAAAACGTATCCAGAAATTTCAGGTTTTGTCTGAAAACGGTTTCCTTTTTCAAAAAAGAACCTTTTCCAGCCTCAAATTTATTTTAAGTGATTTAAAAGGCAATTTAACTCTATCTTTATTGGAAAGTATCATGTTAATTAGATTTAACAAACAATTTATTATAAATACATAGATTTATGTTTGTTTTATAAATTTATAAAATAAATAATAATAATAATAAGTATTTTTTTTTTTTTTTTAATCACAAGGAAATTAAATATGTAAAAATCATTTATTAAGTATTTTAAGAATGAGACTTTTTCGGATATTGGGTCTGAAAACGGTTTCAATTTTTTTTGGGTTTCGGATTTCGTGTTTGAAAACGGTTTTGATTTTTTTCAGGTTTCGAGTTTTGAGTCTAAAAACGGTTTCAATTTTTTTCGGATTACCCGGTTTTCAAAACCGTCCTTACTCCCTGCGTTAATTCTTTTGGAGTGTATTTTATTTCTAAATTGTTTTTCGGAGTTTTGTTTAATAGTATGTCCCCAATCGACATTACAGCCTTAAATCCTGGGTTTTTTTTCCATTATATTTTGTCATTTTGAATTGGTTAAAAGTCCAGTAGCTATTTTTGTGTGTACTACAAAACATTTTGTGCACTACGAAATTACTAATGTGCACTACGAAAAATAAAAATGTGCACCACCTTTATAGTATACTATATTACATTCTGCAACCATATACTTTGAACGAATTGATAGTAACTATATAAGCTCAAATGTAATATGTGCACTACAGAAAATCAAAAAAAAAATAGCCACTTTTTAAAACTTCAATTTCTCTTGCAGCTGGAACACGCGTTCCAATTGTTCTGAGACATTATCAACTAATTCTAGGTTCTCGGTTAATGACATATTAGAAGTTTTTAATTTTAAAAATTTGAAATAGTAATATAGTATCAACTAAAAATCTAAAATGAATATTAAAATAATTGTTTTGAAAATTTTTACTTTCTACAAGCTAAATTATGGTTAAAAAAATACAATATATAAATTTATCAATTATAATTATTTGCGCCGTAGCCGCTCCTATACGATTGGTGCGGTTGGCGGCAACGACTAGCGAGATGCTGGGGTAGGGAAGGGTACCCATTATATAAAAAATTAGGTTTGAGTACAATAATATAAAATAAATATAAGTACAACAAAAGAAATATATATATATATATATATAACAAATCGGTACTTAACACACAAATACACAATATATATATATTAAATTGACAATATGTAAAAACTGAAAAGTGAACAAACGTCGAAGACGTCTCTTCAGACGATTGCTATAATAATAATTTCAACAAAATGAACTAATTAAAATATAATATAGATCAGGACAAGTGTACAATACTACAATTAAATAGAACAATAAATAATATATAATTACAACGACACCGCTGGTCACAACCGATGGCGAGATCCCCAGCTGGAAAGGCGACAGCACTTGAATAAACCATAAACGTATATTATATAATAATCGCTCGCTCGGATAAAGCCGGAGTGTAGTGAACACGTCAGGCTCCAACTATCTTGGGACCTACGATGACAATATTGTCACTACACTGCACGGTATATAACATTAATTGTTATGTAAAAAACGAGACGACCAGCAAATGGGTCGATTGACCGCGGTCCACGAGATCACCACGAAAAAAAAACTATAACGGGCCAACACGAAAAACGCGCCAGGTTCGGCGGTTGGCGAAGGACGGTCACACGCGTACTATAAAGGCGAAAAGGCGGCACGACCACTTAGCAAGACGCGTTGTCCGCACACCAGCTACATATCGCTACACCAGCGTGAGGCGGCGAGCGGACGCGATCGCCTGGAAAAGACACCGTTAAAAAGGTGCCGGCGGCGAATAGCCAACGGTCAACAGTCCGGTGCTGGACGGCAGAGGAGGGGGTAAGCAGCTTTACGGAGTTTACCGTCCGACACGGGGCTGGGAAAAAATACGTCGCGACCGTGTTCAAACAATAATAATTAATGATGAATATTATATAATCAGTAGGTACTAGGTAGTCAATTTCTTTTCATTTGTTTTAGTCAATTTGAAAGTGATATAATATGCATGATGCATGATATTAAATAATTTACAAACATTTAGTATTTTGAAACCAACTTACAATAATATAGTAGGTAGGTAGGTAGTTATAATAAATTTAATCATGATCACAATTCATACCTAGGTTATTAGTTTTAAATGTCATATTATAAATTATTCGATACCTCTGCAATATTTTATTTTACTTGGGTTTTTTAGTTCATAATTCATTTCAATTAATGAATAAGACTATAAAAAAACTAAATATGAATTATAAAAAAAAGGAAACAAGATAATATTTATCTAATTATTTCTAATTATCACAATAGGAATTTGATAAAATATTGTCTAAACGTAAGAGATATTGTAATTTTTTTTTTTAATGAGAAATATAAATAATTATTTTATCATTAAACTGTGCCTATATGTGTACTTATATCTATCACAATCTTTAAGTGAATAAAAATTTTTAATTTATTAATAAATTATATAGTCTAAAACCCTAAACCATTCTAATACGAAAAATGATTCTGATCGGAGATGATCGTTCAGCCTAAAGATTTTAATATTTAATGTTTCATTATAATATACAGTGGTGTAGTTACGGGGGAGGTGGTGTAAGGGGTAAGTTTATAGGGCAATAGCACGTTTTGACATAATATTAAAAAAAAGTACGTTTTGGAATAATTTACGGAAATAGTTCGTTTTGGTATAGTTAATGATTGGTGCCTATTCTTTTAACGTGGGCAATAGTACGTTTTGGCGTAAAACTGGAAAAAGTACGTTTTGATTAGTTAAATATAATTTGTATGCATGGAAAACGTTCGTTTTGGATTAAGCAGTCATTTTTAACACCAGGAAATAATACGTTTTGGTCTATTCTGATAACACCAATCAATTTCTTGACGTTTTTTTTATAAGAAAAGATATCTAACTCGTTTTTGTCAATTTTGGCAATAGTACCTACGTTTTAGATTTCCACCCCACGTTTGTGTCCGTGACTGTCATAAATTTATGTCTTTTGTAGTTTACTAATACTAGCTATAGGTAGGTACTTGTTAGAACTGTTAGAAGCTATAATAAAAAATTGTTATTTAGTATTTACTAATTAGTAAATTAGCTAGGCAGATTTTAACTTTTATTTATGCATGTAAATAAATGAACATTCGCAGTTTAAGCTTAACGTTAGTTATGGTTTAATGTTTATTTACAACACTACGGTGCCTTATAATAACTAATAAGTACATAATAACAATAGCTAAGTATTGCTTATTGACTAAGCATAATTAGTATTTTCACGAAAAAGGCAATATAGAGTAATTTTCTTTACTAAATTATTTTATAATATTGGGCTGGGTCTGTTTCGTCCAAAGCCATTTTAGTCGTTTCAAAATTAAGTTGGTACCTAACTTGGTATTGGTTTTTAAATAATATAATAACGTCATATTTTTATTTTTTACAAAAATGTTTGTAAAAATAAGTCAAAGCAAAAGTCTTAAAAAAAATACATGTTCATTGTTCAATATTATCATTTGCTACAGTTATAAATTATAATATAAAATACAAATTACCAATAATTATTGTTAACTAAAAATAAAAGACGAAAAAAGAACTAAGGAAACGCAAGAATGCAATGAAAAACATATAATTTTATATAGATCTAGTGAAATTACCAAATACTAGGTATAAGTTAGTAAAAATTTAAAAACATTTATAAAAATTTGTATTTTGTTATGACTTTTTAGAAAAATGTTAGTAAAAAAATCACTCAAAGCCAGAAACCCTCCTTTGGATAAAAATTCTAAGTTTGGAAAAAACTAAACAGCATTTTACATTATACCTATGATAGTGAAGTATTTCGAAATTTTAGCAAGATATTTCAAGTATAGCTGTTACTTTTCCATTAAGTATATAAAGTATACTTATACTGTATATATTAAGTATACATGTACCAACATGTTGGTACGTTGTATTTTGTAGATAGTTTTAACTGTTTTAAGGTTAATTTGAAATGACCGATTCCGCCATCGCCCGTTTCCGCCAATTTAAAAAAAGGTTCGATTCCCGTTTCCGCCAATTTACCTGCTATGGTAAAATTATTTTAATATATTCCATATTTTTGATACATGGTTTATAATATGATAATTGATACTATAAATATTGAAAAATATGTAAACAACTAATAAATCAAATAATAAATACAACATGTTATAATTTTTAAAAAAAATTCTTTTATTAGAGGGGCCCTCCTCTAAATATTTTTTCCTAATTAGGCCACTGGGTTTAGTGGGTCAACCTCTTCCTCTCGAAAATTATTTTTGGTATGACATGCGTACATATTTTCTTTAATCTATGAGTTATACTATGAAGGATTAACTTTAACTCAACAGTGTTATACGGGATAAATAAAAAAAAATAAAAATTTCAGGTGTGTAAATAAAAATAGTAGTTAATTACTTCATTTCTATGAAGTGATTGAGATAATGGGGACAGTCGCGCGTCGTTGATAATCTCTATTTATATCTATATCTCGGAACTGAACCGTCTCGTAACTGATAATATAATATGTATGTATCGGCTTCATGTCAATTCATCGCACTTCGCAGTATTTGAATATACCTACACTGGAGAAGTGGTTAATAATTTTGCAAACCTGCTTCGAAAATTGTATTAATTTATTTTATGTAATAACCTATTTTCCATAATTTAAGTATTATTGAAATCGGGAACGTACACAAAAAAAAATTCAGGGAGGTTCATAAACAAATTTACAATAATCAATATTTATCGATGAAGTAGGTATGATATAAATAAACTGTACATATTATTTTAATAATGTTAATTAAATATACATATATATAAACTCCTCCCCTCTGGAATTAATTTTTATATATATAAATATATTTCATATGCCTTTATATAGGTACAATAGGTACATATTTTTATATATGCCTGCACTGATCAGTATATAATCTTTTTTGCATATTGTACCTACAGACTTATTATTTTAATTTAAACTTTTTAATAAAATTAGTTTTGAAAATTATTAAAAACAATTTAAAAGTTGCTTAAAGGAAGAAAGCATAAGTACAGACTTTTAAAATACAGATTTAAATAAGGTTTGAAGTTAGAACTCGATTCCGTGGTCCGTACCTACATTTTGTACTTTGTTTCTACACAAGATTTTTATGAAATGTTGCCGGATTTCCATAAGGTTACATACTGTATTTGCCTAATTGACTTATTTTTAGCACTGCGTACGTTTTTTTACACAAAAGTAAGATCAGCATCTAAGCTATTTAACTATCTAAAGAACGTTTCAATCAAAGCCATTAGCAGAGTAGCCGACAAACGTCGATAGTTATCACACAATCAACAAATATAACGAATATTTGATTCATCAAAATTCACCTAACAAAATAGTTGTAACAAGTACCGAGGTATCAAACTATAAAATTATATAAAATGTTTATATAATTTATACTATTCATTATTCAATTCAGTTGATTCAGTTGACAAATTTTTAACTATGACATTTTCAAATTCATCAACTCTTTTATTACATTATTATTTAAGAAAATTAAACAAATTGACTATAATAAATAATAAATGTCAACTTTGTCTAGAAAATTATAGGTTATCAATAATCATGATGTTTTGGAGGTCAATTTGACAATTCATATTTTGAATAAATCGAACAGAATCGTGTTTCCAAAAAGGTAAATGTACGAAAGCATGCTTAACCATCAAATAATTCAAATAAACCTTTTGAAAATAAAATAATAACTTTATAATATATTAATATACGTTATTATATATAGCGTATAGCATAATATATGATATTATATAATATAATATACTATATTATATAATTTATATAAATATACCTATTGTCAAATAGATAATTATACCTAAGCTATAAGTTATAAATGTTATATTATATTGATTTAGTATTTTAGTAGGTATTATTATTATTATTTATAATTCACAAAACTTTTGAAATAAATAATAATTATGAATTGATTATTATCAACTATACACTGCTTGTATTATCCTAATTGTATGTTTGATTGTATTTTTCCCATTCAACCGAGGTTCTTACAAATTTCCCTCCTATTTTATCCCATTAATAGTTGAATTTTCTAAAATTTCTGTATTAACGATTGCCTACCTCAAAATGTATACCAAATGTCAGAACGATCTGTCCAGTTGTTTTTTTCACGATGTAAATGATACTATACCTAAATATATATATATAATAGATACTATTTTAAAATATTATTTATTATTATAAAAACATACAACATGAACATGAAAGGCGATTATGACGAGTAAAAAATAATAATTAAAACTACAAGTGTACGCCGAGTAAAACATTAAACAACTTCTACTCTAACGTGGCGACAACGATGTGCGACTTTCGCATGAGCACGCGTGTACGATTTATAGTGGTTGTAGCATTATTGAGGAGATAACGAAATGATCGAAGACCCGTTAAACGAAATATGGTTACCGTCGGGATTATTTATTATGTTTTAGTTTTTCTTCTCTAATATCTATAATTTGTGATCAACGATTTTTTCCGTACAACACACTTAAGTTTTTTATAAATTTCAATCCCCTATTTTTTTTTAAGCTGCCCTGGCCTACATTATATTATATTATATCATAACAGCTATATGCATACCAGATTTCAGTCTAAATAGTGAATACCTGATCTGTCCAATAGTTTGAGTTTTTTTTGATATAGATTGATCAATTTTTTTCACTTTTATTTATATTTATATAATATATATATATATAGTAGTACCTATCAAATAAGAAGCCAAATAAGAAGAATCTTATAGAATAAAACGTGTTAAAAATGTAAAGTAAGTAACATATTATTGAGTAAATTCTACAAAATGATTTTTAGTGTGTGGAAAGCTGATACATTTTTTAATTCTATAAACTTGCATAAATACGGTATACCAGCTAGATATGAATTTTTTAAATTTTTTTTATTTTGTTTTATTTATAACATTGAGTATAGACCACCGTATAGGCGTAGATAAGAAATATTTTCAAAGGGGGTTTTGGTCTAGACTCTAGATATACATTAAATTTAATTCACAATATTTATTTTTAAATTGTTTTATCTTTAATTTCGGTCTGTCATAATTTTAGTAGTAAAAGTACTTTGATTTTAAACTTTAAGGGTGATTTCTGGTAGCAAAGTTTCTCATAAGAAGTTAATTTATCAAATATAAAACATCAAAAATCTTTATTCACAATATTTTTTATAATTGATTGAAAAGGGAATTCTGGCGAATTATTTTGTAGTTATAAATTCTTAAAAACATTATATTCATACCTAACATTTGAAAACTTAATAGAAGGTTCCTTATTAGTTATTAATGTCAGGATTAAAAAAAAAATTGAGCTTAAATTTCCAAATATATTTTATGAGCATTTGAAAAATACATTTTGATAAAATTAAACATTCAGAAGTAAAATACTAAAATAACGATCAAACAATACTTCAATTTTGTTGCAATTCAAAAACGAAAAAGAGTAGATGTTTGAAAATTTTACCAACTATTTATATTTGCATTATCTACAGGTACGTCATATAATTATCAAAATATTTTGGCTCTTTTTGAGATTTTTATCGTCATTTAAAACTTTTTTCAACAGTTTTTTTTTTTTAGAAATTTGAAGTTCAAATTTATACGAAATTATATTTAAATGCTAGGCTCTAAGCTCCTAGCTAAATGTCAGCTAAATGTTCTAAGCTGACAGACTCTTCGTTTAGAAACGTTTTTCTGTATTTCCTTATAGCTATAGGCGCATACAGGACTTATAGTGGTATAGATCACTATAGGTGTTGCTAAATAGTAAATATTATTCATTAATAGATATTATGTGTTTAAGAAAAGAGCATTTACAATTTACATATTATAATAACCGCACTTTTTCTTCAGTCTTAAAATTAATTTTATTGATAGATACCGAAATGTAATTTATTTTATACAATACGTCGATACATCATATTATGCTTTAACTAAAAAATATATATATTCGGAATAAATTTTTCTTAAGGTTTCTGACGAAAAAAAGTAATATACATTTAAATATTTAATGAATAATGATATTAAAAATATTTTATGTAAGCTTGATAGCAATTCATAGAAAAAAAAGACGGGTAAGTGGGTATCGCTCTGTTGTACTAGGTGCCGTGTGGATCATTATTATATAATATTATAAGAGTGTTAAATTTGAATCCAATGATAGTTATTATTGTATACGAAAAACGATTCTGAACAAAGATGATTTGTCAGCCTAAGATATAATTTTCAGGGTTGTAAGACACTGTGTACGGTCACCCACAAAATTGAAAACCGCGGACAATTTTTACTATTTCAAAAAGTAATTAAATATATATGGTGAACAGTTTGTACTATTTCAGAAAGTAATAAAATATACACAGCAGACAGTTTGTACTATTTAAAAAAATGTTTAATTTGTTATTACAAAACACAGGTTGTTAACATATACAAATAATAAAAATAATAATAATATTTATGGTAATAAATTCGTCAATAATTCGTTATGATTTAGGTATTATGAAAATAATTTGATTTTTAACTTATAATTCACCGGTTCATTAAGGTTTGTTGTATTTTCTCCATACACGTCACTTTATTACACTTCCAACGAATATTTGATTGATTTTTTTCTTAAAATAATATATTTATACCCCATTTTTTAAAATTTTTGGATCGAGTTTGGTAGTTTGATTTTTATTAATTGTATATAGAGTGAATAAGTTAATATTTTAATACTTTTAATGCTGTGGCCTGTGACACCAAACACAATATGTCTCATACTAATCGCAATCATGATTCGCAATCTAAAGTTTTGAGCAATTTAATTTTTCTCATCTTTTAAGATATATTTCCGGTTTATTTATACCGTACAAAACATCCGCGATCGAATTTTATCAATTTATTTTCACCGTATACAAAGTGTCCGCAATATGCAACTCAAACAATAGATAGTACAAACTGTCCGTTTACCAATTTCCAGTGGTTGATGAAAAAGGTGGTTTATGTTTTAATGGCCTGAATACACCAAAATTTAAGTTCTTTTATAATTATTGTAAGCTAAACTTATGAAAAATCTTGTATTGAATTTTCAACTCTTAGCTACTTATACAAAAAATTTTATAAGTTATACCTACAAAATAATTTGCAAATATTCATGATTTTGATGAATTTTTCAATATTTGAACTTCAAATGCTAATAAAAAAAAATGTTTCTATGTATTCTTATAATTTTTTAAAACTCTATAAGAGTATAACTTATGAGAAGTTTTGTATTAAATTTTCAAGTATTTTGATTGTGCAAAAAAAATTTTATCGACACTTCAAAAAAAAAATTGTCAAAAAAATTGAAAATTTCAGTTGTCTATAAATAGCTCAAAAAAAGTCAAAATATTTTGAAAAGTAAATCATTTAAAGAAAATGCCAATTTAAATAACTGGTGAAATTTTCAAGTATCTACGACTTATACTTTTTGAATAATAACAAATAATTAAAATCGATTGAGGGTAAATCGTTATTGTTACGCTATTTCGTAAACATTTAAAAATCAAACGCACTTAAAATTTTTCCATTATGATGGCTTCAAGTTTTCTCTAAAGCTACTTGAAGAAAAACTTATGGAAAACTTAGTGTTGTATTTTTAATCCTTAGTTAGTAAGACAAACAATTTTATGATTTTTTCAACTTCAAATTACTTGCAAATTTTCGCGTTTTCGACAGATTTCGTAAAAATTTGAACTATAAACGTAAAAAAAAAATTGTGACTAAAAATAAGAACAACTCATAAGGAACATTGTTTTACATTTTCAAGTTTTGTTGGTCATCCAAAATCTTTTTATCGACACTTCAAAAAAAAAAAATTCTCATAAAAATCGAAAATTTATATGATAAATAAGTCAAAATATTTTAAAAATTTAGCAATGTATTAAGAACAGTAACATAAACATGTGGTGAAAATATTAAGTATTAAAAGTGATTAGTTTTTGAGTTACAACCATATAAAAAAATCGATTTGGTCGAAAATTGGTTTTGCGTAAAAATTCCCGTTTTTCCGTCACTTTTTTTTTTTGTTTTTCTCGATTTTTTTTAAAACTGTTGGAAAATGTTTACTTTTGACCTCTATAATGCACCAAGGATATTCACTTTGCCATCAGAAACCCCCAACCCCCAAGTTTGAAATTGAAGCATTATTTCGATTAGTTATGCTGTAAAATGTACAAAGACAAAAAAAAACACACATCATTGTAAAATCAATACATTCATCACTTCGTTCAGAATCTAAAATCAATTTCAATTACAATGCTAAACACAAATACACAATCTTATAAATTGTAACTTCTAACAATAGTAAGAAAAAATAAAAATTGTAAGTAAAAACTAATTACTATTTGCAGTCTGTAGGTACCTAAGTATTGCTATAGCGCCTATACCATACCATGCGATACCCGTGCGCACGCACTCACCATAAGCTGGTAGTAAGTATTAAGTTTAGTAAGTCCTACTAATTTTCCTAAGATAAGAGGACTTTTTTATGGATACATTTTTTAACGTCACTCGAAGAAATATTATTTATTGTTGAATTAGGATTTAGTTTGTAATGCATGAACGGCATCTTGGCTTTTACGAGTTTTACGTTCCCTGCGATTCTATTATGGAATATTAGAATAATGGAATGCCCGAATGCAGGTACCCACTTGAGTTCAAAATGTTTTTGAATTTTTGATTGACTTTACTTAAATGTTTGGAGTTCTTTCATTTTTTGAAGTTGTGTGTTTTGAAATAATATAGTGTTAAAAGAGTCATTCATAGGCGTGTCCTGCAGACCTTATTCGCAGGTCGTGCACAGCGGCAAACGTGGAATTGGTTCCCGGGTCAATTAATTGTGTACGAATTGGTTCCCGGGAAAAAACATTCCAGTATACAACTTACTGTTAGAATTGGTTCCCGAATAAAATTACTTATCAGTTTATCAGTCTACAACCCACTGTTACAAGATGCGTATATATACAATCGATAATCTTTAATATTTATAATATTATTCCGCTCAACCAAATATTTTTTTATTGATTGGACAATTAAAAGCAGTGCAATGCGAAACATATATAAAGCAAAGAAGCTCACTTAAATTAAAATAAAAAAAAAAATTACTGAAAAAGAAAATTTTATTGATGAAAATATTAAAAAATTGATAGAACCTATCGAACCTACAGTTTGTTAAAAATGTGTGTTGTACCTAAATTCATAGGTACCGAAC